>BMAV01027654.1:0-13150 GCA_019973955.1 Trichonephila inaurata madagascariensis
CTTTTTCTTTTTTTGCCGGAAAGCTTCGCTAATTCAGCCTTGAGCTTCGGAAACCCGAGGCTGTATTTTGCACTAACACCGATCCAAATATCGAGTACCAATCGGCCTTCCCCTGAGATGACTTTTTAAGTAAGCACATGACAGATTTTGGGATTTCAAGTAACTGTATTTGATTTTCAATTGTTCTAGGAACTCTAAAATGTTCTCTGCCCCTAAAAAATACATATCGGGTACATTATATCCACCTGCATTACCTAACCCCAAAGAATTAAAAGTTCGGCGATTGCGACATAGCCATCCTGTGATGACTATGTCTGTAGGATCCGCGTAAGCTAGAGGTGGGGGATTATCTAAAATGATGAGACATTTTGGATTCTTAACACAACTTTTATTAAGAATAATTTATATTATTTTAATTCCTAATTAACAACTTTTTTAAGTGAAGTTAACACCCAATTAAACCTTATATTCAAGTCAGATCGCGCAACTAGATCACTTATCTTAATTATAATAAATTAACTGATTAATCTAACTTCCTATACAAAATATTCCCTTTTTGTAGAGTCACTTTCCTTCATCGTTGAGGTAATTCCATTATATTGATAATAGGTGAGAAGATTCAGGTTTTCTTAATATTTAATATATTCAATTACGATGAGCGTATCCTTCTTCCAAAGCTGTAGGACTCTAACCTTTATTCCAAACAATTCCCGCACTAAGTTATCTCTAGGCTTCCGTTATTTCTCATCAAACTTTCTATCCTTTTAAAGTATATCTCATTTATATTCCGATCCTTTTTCTTTTTGGTATTGGGTTGGAAAATTTTTGCCATTAATCGTGGCCGTCAAAGAACTTAGAGTTATGTTAGAAGAAGGACGCGGGGAGACGTCACACCTCTTGATTGGACGGATAGGGGAACACAAACTCGAGGTACCCAGGCAACAGTCCATTCATATGTATCTTCGGCGTACAGTAGCTGCAGATATAGGCTTTCAATAGACGCTGAAACCATAAATTCCACGTGAAGGGCGCTCTGATTCCGCTTGGCTACAAAGCAATATATCGGCTTCCGCGGATTGTAACCCTTGGCGACCACCTACGGGGCCCTTTGGACAACTTCTGTGTGGTTTTTGGGAAGTTTCCATAAACGTGAAATTACACAATGATGAACGCGGAAGAAAAGAGCAACATCTGTGATCGACTGCCCTGCTTCAATGCGCCCCACAGCACGCCAGCACTCAGAATCTTTCCTTCGTTTTCTGGCAGTCATAGAAACACGTATGTCTTGAAAACAAATTGTACGAAAGTTTTAAACACCTTCTATCAGCACTTACAATCAACTTCCGTAACCCTTCATAAAGCTGGCTCCTCATAAGACGGCACTTTTTGCACATTTCTTGACATGAAAGCACGATTGGCTGTTACCTAACATATTTGCATACTTCCATCTACCTCTGCAGTGAATTGCATCCTCTTCATTTCTGATTGGCTTCCGGAAATTAGCATTTTCCTCTCCGTGCTTAACTTTTGGAAGTGAGTGCACAGTGACATGCTTTTATACTGAATAAAACAAAGTATTGCAAACTACGTCTGTATGTGTCTATGTATGTGACTTAATTCAATGAATCGTATTTCATTTCAGAATAGTATATTTAATCATATTTTAGTTCTGAGTTTTATTTTATTTCCTCGTAAATAATCTTTTTTCAAAAGTACAACACAGCTTTCTTACCACCCACTCGTTGAAGGATGGTAATAATATAATAAATCTAAAAAAAGATCATGAAAAAAGAAACCACATACAAAATCATCTATTCCATGAAATGAAACTAAAAATAAAAACTCTAGCTTACTAAGCTTTTTTTCATGGCGAGATGATTCTCTTTTGAAGGTTGAAGATTGTTTGATTATAAATTATAGATACATTATTTCAGCACGCATTATACACACTCTACATTATTACTATTCAAATAAACTATCAAAACAATTAACAATCCATCTATTTAAATATATACATACATCACTGGCGTAGAAAGTCTTGAGTGGGTCCAGTATCAAAATTCCTTGGGGGCTCTTTTTAGAGGACCCTTAACACTTTACGATTTTTCTTACGCATTCTGGGGCACTGTATCATTGATTCTGCGGTAACTACGCCTCTGACATGCATTGAAATAGTTTAAATCTTTTCGAAACATAGAAATCAAGATTGATTTACAATTTTAAGTAGTCAGACGAATTTAATATTAAAACGCTAGCAATTTTTTATTCCAATGCATACAAACTAAAGGAATTAATTCAAAGATAATAGTCATACAAATTTCTACATTTATACTCTAAAAACATTTATTAAAAATAACTCTCTGGCTATTGTGTGACAAAGTATAAAAATACTACTTATCTCTCTGATGGATATCATGAACAGGCAGATTCTTCGGTAAATATTCTTTCCGTAGCAATGAAATATGCTGACACGTTACTATCTAGGTATTTCTTCCATTCAGATATTTCACAGCACTCACTCAAAATGCATGAAAGAAAATATGATATCGCTTAACATTTGTACTTTCCAAACAGCTTATTTGCATTTAGGTCCAGGATTAGAGTTCAACTGAAAGAGTCGTAGTCAATCCGCCAGGGGACGTGACTGACTCCGTTACAGAGTAACAAATTTATGTTTTATTTAAGGTATCCGACTACGTTCCGAACCGTGACTTTGCAAAAGCGTGTAAACGGATAATATTTATGATATTTAGTGTCACTTAGATTAGAAAATGTATATAAAATTGTTTTAAGAATAGTATTACAATAAAAAATGATTTAAGTACAATATTTTGACCAAAAAGGAACATAGAATGACCCATTTTCAAAATATTCTCCTTTTGTGAAAAAATGCTTCTATCATAATAATATTTTGCTTAGATATAGCTCAGACCTCTGTACAGAGGCTCAACTAGAATTTTTGAAATAAATAACTTAGAAGTGGGTTTATCCATGCTATACGACAACAAAGGGGAGACATTTTAAGAAAAAAACGCCAATAATTGTTTCAATGGGTTGTAACTCTGAAAATAATGTGAATTTTTCAAAAATCATAGTTGAGCCTCTGTACAGAGGTCTGAGATATATACAGGCAAAATATTATTATAATAGAAGCATTTTTCACAAAAGGAGAACATTTTGAAAAAAGATTATTCTTAAGTTAATTTTTTGCCGAAATATTGTATTTAAATATTTTTTGTCAAAATGTCCTTAAAACAACTTTATATATGTATTCTAATCTAAGCGACACTAAATATCATGAAAATTATCCATTTATGCGTTTTTTTTTAAATCACGGTTCAGAACCAAGTCGGATACCTTAAATGTATAATTTTGAGATGGTTTGGCTTGTGATTAACATAAAAATTTCAACTTATTGGAGTACGTATTGTCTTATATTTGGCTTGGATATTTGACTCCTTTATGTGCCTATTATATGAAAGAACCGTTATCATCATATATTCGACATTGAAAACCTTTATTTGCGAAATTTCTTCAGAAAAAATATATGTAACTTAAAGATTGAATATATTTTTGTTACTATTATAGAGTAAGGTGACCAACCGTCGTCCTTTAGGGAGGACAGTCCACCTTTTATAAGTTCTGTCCTTCCTCGAAAAGTGTCCACCTTTTCAATAATTTAAAACTAATCTGTTTATCTCTGTTTTCAGAGATGAACCAAACATGTTTCCAAAATGTCGAAGAATGGTCTGAAACAAATATGACAGGAAGTAACAGCTTTCAATGGTATTTTTTGATTTTGTCTCAAGTAAAGTGAGTAGATATAGAAAATTGTTGAGTTTTATTAAAAGTGACTGATTTCAAAATCGATGACAATTGTCTGTTTGAAGTAGAAAGAAGACTGAATGTATATTTAAATTCTAATCATTTAGAACAATTGGAAAATCAACATGTTGAGAAATTGGTAAAATATGGGTGAAATTGCTTAAACCATTTCAAAAATGAACACATTCTATATGAAAATGTAATTATTATTTTAGCCACAGTGCTTACAGTGAAATTCAGTATGAAGTATATCTTTTGCCCGAACTCTTTCCGATATGTTAGAAAATGATATGGTGACAAACAAAAAATTCATTCAATGGAAAAATACTCTTTTAAAATAATAATTGAGAAGAATGTTAGCGCAATGAGCGTATTTTTTTTAATTAATTAAACGTTTCATGTATTTAAGTTGTAATTTTTCATTAAATTTTTTGTCCTCCTTTTCATTGTAAAAAAATTGTCACCTTACCATTAGTGTAAATCAGGAGTGTCAAACTCGCAGTTCGCGAGCCGGATACGGCCCACAACGAACATTTTTACGGCCCTGCCAAAAATTCGGCACACAATAATATATAATAAGAAAATTTTTCCCGAAATAGGAAGAATACCTGAGAAGAGATGTCAAATGTCATGACGTAAACATTAAATTTCTCTTGTTCTTTTCTATATGTTTATTGTAATGTGATTTGTATTAATGTATATTAATTGCTAAGATGATGTGGCATATGTTTTATATTTTCTTTTTCAGTTTAGTAATTTTTCAAAATTTCGGAAAAAATTTTCAATTTCCAAAGCTTGGGGGTTTTAAAAAAAACGACCCCAAAAACGTTATCCAAGTCTCGTAAAAAAAATTGTATTTTTTTATAAATTTTAGGATGCTATAACTTAATTTACTCAGAATAAATGAATTCGTGCTAGATATCACCTTTTTTTTGCATTACTTTAAAGGGACTGGGGTATTGCTCTTGCATTTTTTTCACTCTTATGGAGTCCTTTTTTCCATTTTATGTTTAATTTGTTTCTGTATTTTGTTTTTGTTGCCACGTACGCGTTCAGAAAGATTTTTTTACTTAAATGCATTTGGCCGAATATCATTAATATCTATACAAATGTTAGGAAAGCTTTTGTGTATTCTGCATGAATTTTCAACCAGAAGTTTAGAAGCTGTTCTTCAATGTCAAATCTATTGATACTTTGACAAGATATTCTCTTTCCTTCATTTGCAAGCCTTCTGATTTATCGAAACACTCGAACGGATTTTTTATCCATGCTTACTCAGTTTCCTCTTAAGGAATTTATTCACTCACAGTTTTTTTCACTTATCGAAAAAAAAGGGAACCCATCCATTATATAAAATTTTTAACACTACTGTTTTAAAAATTCGTTCTTTTTTAAGAAAACTTTTTTTTTTTAAAAAAAACTTCGCACTTTATTTTTATGACATATGATGCCCATGGCTAATTTTCCGAACAAATTCATTTTTTTCGTTCTTTAATTTTTGTAATGCCTACATTCAGTCCTTGAAGGGATAAGTGTTGAATAGAGTAAAAGCTTTTAAGTAGTGCTGTTGCAGTGAGCCGCTTCCTTTTAGAAGTAGTCTAGTGGCAACAGACAGTGCATGTAGCTTTTTTAAGATGTATAAACACACACTTTAATGAAATATTCTTTTGTAAAATTATCTTGTGTCGAAATCCTAACTTGTGATATATGCTATTTCTTGTGAACTATGTTTTATTACATTAAAACACCCCTATTCATATTGAAATATTCTTTAGCACCTGAAATATGCCCAATAATATCTAATTAAAAACTTTTAAATTGAATCAATTTCTTTCAACAGACTGGAAACCAAAACCCTTTTTAGTCTTAGATAACAGTTTAAAACCCGGGCTAATTTCGAGGGCCAGTGCAAAAAATACAAACTAATGATCCGATCAGTCGGAGCATCTAAGCTTTTAAAAGGGTTTTATCGGGTTGGGGGAATTCAAAATTGTGTTTTCTTTTTTGTTGAAAGTTATTTGTTTGTGATCTACATTAGGCGTTTCTTTCGATGGGGTGCATTATTTTGGTCTTGGATTCCCTTTTTGGATCCTTCTGGGTGCTTCTCGGAAAATTGGGGTTTGGGTGAGCCCAGTTCATTTTGAAAAACATATTATCTGAATGCTTTTTTGTGTGTGTTTTTTAACTTTTTTTTATTTTTTATAATGCTAATTTTTGAATGTGATTTATTTCTGTGGAGATTTATAAATGTTTTTTTGTCTTTTTCCTTTTTTGAGTAATAAAATCAATGTGTTTGGGATTCCGAATGTAAAAAAGCACTTTTGTTGTTACTTTTTTTTAATTTGATTAAAATTTTCTATATTCGTGGATTTTTTTCTGATCAGTAATTTGTGTAAAATAAAATATGGAAGCAAAAAGCGTTTTTAAAAACCACAGAAAAACCTTTAAAAATCATCTCTAACGCTTTTAAAAAAGAAAAACAGAGCAGCGTTTCTAAAACTGGGGGGCGCTCCCCCCCAAAAAGGGGCGTTTTAACCCCTTAAAAAGGGGGGCGAGTATATCGAAAAGTCGAAAAAAAAAAGATTTTTTTTAAAAAAATTAATAACTTACTGAAATGAAGCAAAAAAAAAAATACATTCTGAATCATAAAATACAAATTTACACTGATATAATCCCAATTTATAAATGTTAGTTTTGCCCAATGTTTTTCCCCTAAATTAATTTAACATTGAAAAAGAAAAGAACAAGTTTAATAATTAGCAGTGACCTTATGGGAATGTCACAAAATTATATGCAAAATTAAATACTTTTCTTGATAATTTGTTCAATTTATAATTAAAGTCTTATTGTATCTTTACGTCAAACTATATTTTTATTGAATTCATTACATGTTATTGTATGGAGGGGGGCGCAATGAAAATTATGATTAAAAATTGAGTCGCAAGTATAGAAAGTTTGTGAAGCACTGCGTTAGAGGATATTAATGATTTGGATTCTACCGAGCTCATTGTATCACACTTAAAACACATTGCATTTATCAAAATAATACCTTTGTGTACCATTAAAATTATCTAAATCTAAGCACATGTCCATAGCTACTTCTTTTAAAACCTGACCAACCTAAAAGATTTATTTGTAAATAAAACAAATTTTAATGTTAACAAATACTATTTCAAAAGCCTATTTTCCCCAATCATATAAAAAAATATAGCAAAAAATTCTTAGTAAATAAATGTTTTATACAATAAATAGTAAGCAATGCTTGAAATTGTGGTATTAGGAAATTATAAAACGAAAAAGATAATTTTAAAACAAACTTTTTTCCCTAAATTTTTTGAATTTTTCCCTTAAAAATCTTCTTACATCTAAAATATCTGAATATAGAATATCTAAAGTGAATATTCTAGGTCTACAAGTATACATTATATCAGACGCATTAAAAATTTAGTGAAAAAGACAAAATATAATGAACTCGAAAGAGGAAGTTAATTATTTAAAGGCTACCGAGCAATCCGAAAAAAAAAAACTATAACTTTAAAAATATAACTATCTCTTTCAAAAAAAAAAAGTTAAATAAAAATACTCATATGTTGGGAAAGCATGAACATTTATTGCACAGCGAAGACAAATAAAAAGGGACAATTGTATCGCATTATGCGTGGTTAATACTTTTTTACTTTATAATATTAATGCGAATAACGTAAGAAACAATTCAGTTTTTTAGAATAATTAAACTTTTGTGCGTGAGTTTTGTTTGTATTACCTTTGTATTTAAATATAATAAGGACCCATATTTTATTTCATTCTGGTGGCCGCGGTAGCCGAGTGGTATAGGTATCGGATCGTGGTTTGCCTTGTCACGAGTTCGACCCCAGTACCACTAAAGACCCGCAGTCTGGGGCAGCGATCCCTTTAAATCTGTCGAGAGCGGGGGAAACCCGTCCTCCTTTGGGTTGTGGTGTGATAGTTAGGAGAGGGGTGCCAGCTCAGGTGTTATTTTTTTATGATACACATACCGAAAAAGTCCGGTGCATAACGCGCACCTATACTTTTAATCGGCAATTTTTGATTTTTAGGTATATTCGCCGTATAACGCGCATTCCCTCTTTTACAAAGAAACCTGAAATGTACGTGTGCAATACTCTTATGTCTTGAAGTCATTATTAGAGGTATTATTCCTATTTTTAGAAAAAAATTTTATACTTCCAAAAACTTTTCAATCTTTTTTAAATTCATAAAGGGAAAGCATTTTCCTTTTTAAATAAACCGGATTTCGATATATGTAGATGTCTAATTTTTTTCTATGCTCATCTTTTCTATGACCTTTTTAAAGCTCTCATTTTTATACCCAGTGTATAACGCGCACAGGTAAATTCGATCTTAATTTTTGTATTAAAAGTGCGAGTTATACGCCGGATTTTTTCCGGGGTTTTTATATTTGGGATCCCGTCTAGACTTTTTTTTTCAAAAAGCATTCAAAAAAAGGGATAAAAAAACTATAAAAAAAGCCAAAAAACTAACCCTTTATATTTTTGCTTTAATAAAACTTATAATTTGGAAAAAATTTTGAAAATTGAAAGTAAATAATTTGGGAAAATTTTTTCATTGGGGTTTTTGAACCCAACCCCGGGGAAATTTTTGTAAATTTTTTGGTTTTGGTTTTAAAAATTTTTGGATTTTTCTAATTTTAAGGATAAAAAATAAAAAAAAATCAAAATTTTTAAAAAATTATTAATCTTAATTAAGTCAAGCAAACTAGTTTTCTAATTGATAAAAGTTAGTTTAAGGTTACACCAGGCTTTCGAAAAAAGATTGTTATATATTAAACCTTCGTTCTTATAATTTTCAAAAAATGTTGTAGTTCACATTTATGTAAATTTTTATAAATAATAAAGGAATTTTAGATTTGGAAAAAGTGTGTTTTGTTTACTATTGTAATAACAAAACGAAAAGTTTTTAAAAAAAAAACTTACAACATCCTATTTTATTCCATGCATTATTTTTTTCAGAATTCATTTGAGAGAATATCTCATCCGTAAATTATATACTTAAGTATCCATTAAACAATACCGATGAAAATTAATAAATGTCTCGTATACAAACTCCCAAATACGTTTTAGTATAGAGTATAAATATGTATAAGCCTTGAAAAAATTAATCTGAGATATTTTCGATTAGATTGGTAAAACATTTCCTTAAATGAAAATACTTTAAGGTGTGGTATATCTCTTTCATGCTTTGTGTTACATATGTTGTACCATCAAAACTTTTTATTTTTTTCTTTTTTAAAAAAATGATAATTTTTTCCTTTGAAATTTTGGGGCTTTTTAAAGGTAAATTTTTGGAAGTTACCCCGGTTTCGTTTTTTTTAAGTTTAAATGAAAGTTTTTATTCTTTTGGGGAAATTTATCCCAAAACAGGTAAGGTTTAAAATTTTTTTTAATAAAAAAAGGTTCTATTTCAATTTAAAAAGAAATGTTCTTGGGGGTTGCTGGTAAATTTAAATTTAAAAAAAAGGGCCAAAAAAATTTTCCCCCCACGGTTTAAAAATTAATTGCCCCCCATTTTATTTTTTACAAATGCAAAATGTATATTCTGCTTATTTTAAATAATAATATTTATTAAATAATAGCACGTACACAAAATTATACAAATGTCCTGCATGGGAAATTTTAGAAAAAAAACAATTAAAAAACAATAGACCTGAAAAAATAGGTAAAATAAAATAATGTATAAAGTGGAATACTTACAATATTAAAACTAACATTAAGTTAATTAGGATTAAACTAAAATTAAGCTTACAACATTAGATTAGGAAAAATTTAAAATGTTTTACTATATAGGATGATTAACAGTATAAAATGAAGAAGTGAATTTATTTATTTTTCAACTATAAAATAACAAAATGGATGAGTTGTGTCAGCAAAGCTCCATCGTGAATAGAAAAGAAAAAATCGTTTTTCCGGAGCTATCATGATGCTTAAAGCGTGCTAGTACAAAACATGTACCACCTATTTTTTAAAACTTTAGACACCTTTTATTCGAAAAATGTTTAATATTATTAATATGTACCAAATTTTGTTCAATAATTTTAGTTTTGTGAGTAGTATCTAAAATATTTGTAATTATTTATCTCTAGTGCACAGTGACGCTCACAAGGGTGTGTCCTAGGGGTCCGGCCCCCCTCCAAAGCCATTGTTTTTTTTTTCAATTGATTATAATTCTAAATTTTATAGTAAGTAAAAATTTAATTTAAAAATTTGTTATTTTTAAAGATTATTTTTTTTAATTAAAAACTTTTTTATTTTTTTCAATAATTAGTTTTTACTTTTTTTTTTCCCGAAAATCAACAAAACCGGGATCATGATACAAAAATGGGGGGACTTTTTTCCCCCGGGCTCCCCCCTTTAAAACCCCGTATGCGCTACTGCTAGTGCATTATTTTTGTCAAAAATTCAGCGCATGAGAGAGATATAGAAAAAATCAAAATTAAAGTCCTTCCCTTTTTTTTTAAAAAATAAATTACAAAAAAATTCTCTCTAAAAATGTGCAGAGATTTCCAGATTTTTTTATTTATAAAAATTAATATATAACACAAATAATTTTTTCACAACCAGTCTAAGAACAAAAACTCTTTTAGTCACTTTTAAAGGAAACTATTATTAAAGAAATGAATAAAAACAAACCTCTCTCAATTTAAGAGAAAATATTGAAAGTATTAACTACTTAAAATTAACAATATCAAAAAGACATAAAAAAAATGCAACGAACCGGTATGTATCCATGTAACGTTTTTCTAAGTTAAAGATTGAGGGAAATGTGATAATGTTTCTAGTGAAAAAAAAAATCGAGGAAGGACAACTCATTTAACAGGGGAAAACAACATTTCGAACATCTTACATGCTCTTATTTCAATGATTATATTCATTACGTACATTGAGGCGATCTTTCTTGCTACTGACCACTTTAAGGAAACTTGCTAAATGTATGGAAACACGAATATTTTATAATGAAGGTAAACCGCAATTAAAATTTTTAACTAAATGAAACATGATTTAACTATATTAAAAAGAGAGGAAACAAAAGAATAAGAAATAGGGGATTAAGTGAAAAGAATTCAAAAATCGTGTAAAGTTATTTAAGGTATCCGACTACTTAAGGCAACATTTTTTTGAAAAAATGGAGATATGGGGATTTTTTTGGGATATTTATGTATATTTAGTATATTTTAAGAAAAAAAAATCTAAAATTGAAAACAGAAAAAAATGTATAGCTATTAAAATGGAAAAAAATTGGTGAAAATGTACAAAAAATTACATAAATGGGGCCCGCTCTGTCTAAATATTTTATGAACAAATTCTCAATTTTTCAATTTTGATGTGTTACTTTGTTATTCATATTTGAAATGACCTTCAGGATAAGAGATATACTAGATATACAAAAACTAGAGAACTTTATTTTAGTGATTATATGAAATTGCTTTAAAAACAGTGATTATATTCACATAAAAGACTATACATTTTTGAATCAAACAGTGGTTAATTATAATCTGAAAGTCAAAACACTTCCACTGTTATACAAAACATACACAAAAAATTTCAGCAAATTTTTCTCAAAACTTTTTGAGCAATCGCTGTCCCCGTCTGAGTTTTTTAAAAAAACACATTTCGAGTAAAACGCATTTTAATGTTTGACATCTTGTGTAAAGTTATGGCATCTTCTTTAGTTAAAACACTTGTAGTTTTTGTTCTAGTAAATATAGAAATTAAAAAATTGGGTATTTTTATTAAGCTAATGAGATTGCCTATAAAATAAAATCATAAAAAAATCTCAATTTTGAAAAAAATCGTTATTTTAAAGGAGTCGGATAACTTAATTAACTTAACTCAGTAACGCAACAGCCCATGAGAGCCAAGACCTACAGTACCCAACTCAGTATACGCGATCGTGGGCATGAGCAGATGTTCCGGTTAGGTGGTCAGTCTGACATCAAAACATCAGTGCTAAGTTCCCAAGCAATCTTGGTACTCATTTATCGACCCACTGAAGGGATGAAAGGCTGATTTAACCTTGGCCAGTCCGGAGTTTGAACCTCTAACCTGTGGTGTGGAAAAGCGAGGCTCTAACCATTCAGCCCCTGGCCTTCAAAGTTACTTAATTACTCAGTACATTTTGAATCTTGTTACCTTTTTTATATATTAATCAAAAATATAAAATTACAAAACAGAACAACAAAAAGAAAAAACTTCGATAGCCGCTTTAGTTGCACTATATTTTAATTGTAATAACAGTCACTTCAGTTACGATTCAGTATATGTTAAAGTTCTGTATATGTTCAGGTATATTTAAAAGTATATTCAAATTATGTAGATCCCGTAATTTTTAAAGTATATATAATGTATTTATAAAATTTTATAAGCAGTGCTTTCTTGAAAATTTTTTAAAAAATAAGAAACTCTAAAACATAGAGAATTTTCATATATAAAATATTTTGATTAAAAGAATAACCATAAGATATTTAGAGAGAGAGAAATTTAAAAAATAAAAACTTTTGTTCTTGGGAACTATCAATAAGTGTAAGGCCATAATTATATCTTTGGGATCCACATGTTTGTGTTGTGCAATTTTTGTGGAATGCACTATATTACTTACAAGCAAAACATAATTTTTCTAGCAAAAGAAATATTTTTCTTCCATCAGCAAAAAGAAGTTCTAAATTTAGACACTTTATATACATTTATAGGAAATCCTTCGAAATTCCATTTTCTTGAAATTTACGAAATGGTATTTGACTCATTCATTGAAGCATACGCAGTGAATATTTTTATACATCCGAGTAAATATTTCATCTTAAGCTTACTATAATTCTAAAAAAAGTGAAGACAGTGTAGCTTTACTGACTTACTTCATTTAGTTAAAAAATCTGAAGTTGATGTATTTTTATAATTAGTACGACATTTTTTTTAATCTCTTATAGAAAAATGTACAAATTTTCTTAATATATTGAAGCATATTCTTGTACCACTTGTAAAATCTCATTCTTTATCATTTATCTAAAGGACTTTCTTGTAAACAGTCCCTTAAATTTGCAGTGCTTTATTAGATACATATTTGGTTAATTGAAATTTGAGTACTCGGAGCAGAGTTCGTAAACCTTATGTGTGTGTTGTATGTGTGTGTTTGTGTGTGTTGTATGGCGTGCCGCACACGAATCTACCGATACAATTTAGAGTGCCACACAGTATGAAATATTTGAGATAATTCTATTCCCCTGGACAATGCATACAGGGTTATGAAGTGGAAATCAAAGAGTGCAGATTTCGAG
>BMAV01027655.1:0-122630 GCA_019973955.1 Trichonephila inaurata madagascariensis
TTTGATATAGGTTTGCTAAAAATTTGTTGAGCTTTAAATTGACCAGATTTTAAAAAGAAAAGCTTTTATTAAAGCTTAACAAAAGTTTTCAACAAATATTTTTTATAGTTTAAAATTTTGGGCAGAAAAAATTTCTTTTTATTACCGGGAATGAGAAATAATGAATATTAGTTTTCCCAATATTTCTTCCCTATTAAACAGGAGTTTAACAAATATAAAGAGAAAAATATTAGTTTTGGGCCCTTTATGTTTTGCATGATGGTTTTTTTAACGTACATGGAAGAATTTTGGGTCATTTTTTAAATTACACTGTTCAGAGGCCAGCCGTTCTCTTACGGATTTTTAAGGGAATAAAATAAAAAAGGGGGGAAAGGTTTTAATACAAAAATTTAAATTTTGACCCTTAGGGGGGTCAAAGAAAGAAAAAAATATGTTAGAATCATAAAATTTATTCAGTTACAGTATGCTCAATATATGCTCCATTGACATCAATAACGTTTGAAAGGCATTATAGGTTTTAAAGGGCACGGCAACTCAGGGGTTTTCCCGGCTATAACCATTTTAAATCCGGTAAAACCCTAATTCTCCGCAGCACGGCTTTAGAAACCCCCCAAAACGGGGAATAGGGGGACAATCGAGGAGCGAAAAAGGATACACCCGGGGAAAATTTTGAATAACACGATTTACCAAAAGTTACCACTAAGCGGTTTTGACTTGGCGCTCAATGTGGGGGTTGTTCCAACTTGAATAAATATATTGGTTTGCAAACATTATCTTTAGTGTAAAGCAGGAATGATTCACGCTGACAAACGCGTGCTAAATGATTCTCTGGCTATGACTGCAAATTTATATAGACGTTTTAAGGATTTGCATAAGAAACAGCCACTTGGTGGCCAAAAATGTGTACTAATTTTTTTTTCACATTGTAGGATGTATTCTTTTCCCCATTGTTCATGTAGCATATATTTCAAGTTTCTAAAATCCGATAAAAAACGTTCAACCCTGAAAAGGGTTTTTTAAATTTAAAACCACCCGGTACAATGAAATTTACATATTTTACCAAAAAAAATGAACTGTTTTATATGGAAAGATGTTCCTGGTACATATACTTTTGGATTTACATGTTACATAAAACAAAGTACTGGGCATTTCTTTAAATTTAATATCTCAAATGACATACTTTTTAAAGTTTAATTATTTTCTGGTTTCTTTATTTATAACTTTAAATAATATTAGCCAAGTATTATAATTTAATCCCAGTGGCTGAGTGCTAGTATATTGTGCATCCCCGCCACATGAACTGGGTTAAATCCCGGCGGGAAGGACACACCAGCCTTTCCCCCCAACAGAGGTGGGGGAATAAATGATACCGTTTGGGGAACTTAAAACCTGTGGGTTTCACATCAAATTGACTACTTGACCGAAACATTTGCACATGCACCCCAGCGCCTAAGGTCACGTATAGGCACAGTAGGCCTTGACCCCATGAGTTGTTGCGTCATTGAGTTCAGTTCAGTATACATTACAATTATGTTAAACTATACGTTTATCGGTATAGCTCAAATACATATATTCAATGTTCTCAGTTCTTCCTTATAAAATATTTCTTTAAAAATTTAAGAAGCCTTAATTAATTATTATTTCTTGTATTTAATATGTGTTAATAAATAACGAAGGTTTGTTCAATTATCCTTTCTATTTAATTTTTTTTAATATGTTCAGGAAATATAGTAATTTATTTTGTTTTCGAACATCTTAAATTATTTATCATAGCATTTAAAAAAGAAAGTTTTTGTTTAGAACCCCGTTAAATAGTGATTTAAGGTACTACGTTGATTTTACAAAGTCCGGTCAAAAATTAAATGAAATTTTTTTAGCTAAAATTACTCTTTATTTATTTTTCTATAACCTCAAAAAAATTTAAAATTCTAAGTTAAAAAAAGATTGAGTTATAACAACTTTTAATTTCGTTTCCATTATGGTAACTAAAGTAAGAAAGGAAAATGTTTGATTCAAATTTATCTAAGTATCCCGTAAAAACCGCATCGATCATCGTTCTTTTTTGTTTGTCTTGTTCTTTAAGACGTTTAATTATTATTCCTATTCAACTGTTTTTTTGATGTTGAAATTCGAATTAATTGTTATATCACGTTTTCTTATCTCTATATCGCTGACACCAACTTTTTTGGTTTTTCTTTTTTCAGTTTCATCAGATTTTTTCCTGATCTTTTTAATTATCGAGGAAATGCTTCTACCAATTTTTTTCGTCTTTTTCTTTTTTTTTTTTTCCACCTCTGAAGACATCATCAGGGTCAAAGGGTCTAAAAAAAATATGAAAACGGATATTTAAAATAATCCTAATTCCATGAAAAAATTTTTTTTGTAAATTTATGGGAATAAAATCGAAAAATATAAAATTTTACATAATCATTTTTCAAAAAAAAAAGGCATATTTTATTTTTGGGAATTTAAATTAATAAATAATGATTTCGAAATATTAAATTTTTAAATAAAAAAAATAAAATTTTTTATTAAATAAAATTTTAAAAATGGTTAACATTTTCTTTAAAACATTTTTAAACTAAAAGAATTTTAAATTTTTGATTTTTTAAGGTTAATTTTTAAATTTTTAAATTTTTTTTTATTAAAAATTTTAATAAAAATTATTTTTAATATTAAAATTAATAATTTAATCTTATTATTAGATTTTATTATTAGAATTATTATTAGATTTTATTATTAGAATTATTATTAGATTTTATTATTAGAATTATTATTAGATTTTATTATTAGAATTATTATTAGATTTTATTATTAGAATTATTATATTAGATTTTATAAAAAATTTTATTATTTCAAATTCCATGATAAAAATATGATTGAACAACTAGAAGTCTGTTTTACCACGGTAGTAAGGAAAAAGTCTAAACCACTGTGAAATACTAATTCGGTTTGCGTGATGCATTGAGAGGTTAAATATTAGAAAATAAATAATACAAAATTTCAATTCAATACGAGTATTAAAAATAATTTTCTGTTATTTATTTTTTATTTTAAAAATATTAGTATATTTATTTAGTACTCACTATTGTACCGCACAGTGATTCTTCATTTAAACGGTTCAAATAATAATCAACAAAAACACTATTTCAACAATGCACAGTATATACACACTAAATCATCAGTATACACACTACTTTCACTAAATCCATTCAATTTCACTTATAAGATATGCACAGCACTATACGTCAGCTGTATAGCTACAGATATACTGCTATAAGCATGTCGGTGATGCGAGCGCACGAGATTTCACCCATCCAAACGGTGTCTAAGGCGCACAGCACACTGCGCGTGCGCCAGTCATGAGCATGTTGGTGACACGATCCCAAAAGATTTTCCCCTACCAAAAAGGACCCAACGCGGCTAAAGAAGTTTTCACTGAAAAAAAAATATATATTATGATATATATTGGAAAACACATATTTCCTGATGATCTCTTACAAATGTTTCTTTGTGAAGGTGAAGAGAGTTCTGGCACTGGCTTAACATCAACACAGAGCTCTATTCGGAAACCATTTGCATATGCCCATCAGCAGCAGTGTATGCTACAATTTGTGTCGAGATATACTGTCCGGATCGCAACTATTGTAGCTGCTAATGATATCAGCTTTTTGTTCACAGCAAACAAAACTAACAGATTCTTCCGCTGTACTCTGAAATCAATTTTGCTTCGTCCAACAAACTGCTACCATACGACTTATCATTTGACTTTTCATTACCACATATGATAATACTCACAATGACTGCACGTGAACAACTCACCAACTCGAGGTTTCTAAGGTCGATGTTCCTAATTGTGCTGAGACATAAATGTTTAAGCTTTTTTGCAATTTGATGTGGCTGTTGGCTTTTCTAAATATGGTTTTCTTTTTGTGTCTTTTTTTTTGTAGTTTCTAGTTAGTTTATTACTTTGGGAAGGAAAAGCAAGGGCGTTTAATATCCTTCAGCCCCAACCGCCCATTGCTTCAGATCACGGTTGACTCCCTTTAGAACTTCATAGACCTCTAAATGTATAACTTTATGTTTGACGGACCACTAATACAATTAACCATTATAGCTTAACTGTCACTTACTTTTAAGTCTCTATTTACATTTCTATATAACTAACAAGGAACTTCACGAAAAGAAAGAACAAACCGGTAGCGCTAGGCAACATCAACAAACTGAATATTATAACGCTTAGTTGCCATGGTTGCAAACTCTCACAAATGAAGGTAGATACCCCAGCAAAAGCAGCTAAAAAGTCGCTAATTTCAGATGGGGTTTTGCTAAAAGTAGTAGCTAAAATTTATCAAAGGAGTATATTCCAAGTCCATAATGCGTCTACATTTCTACACACATTTTAAATAATGTCCAACTTTTCTGCGTGGACCATCGAACATTTTTTGCCCACCACCAATGATCCATGTTCCACCGGGTCACCGGGCTGACCAGAGATGCTGGCTACTATACTATATTGACCTTTGGTATGCATATATATATATATGAAATATTTCAATGACCCAGTAACGGCATCTATGTCTTTATTGAATGTACGGGGTTTCCTTCGTAGGATGAACACTGAAGCAACATGTGTAGCTGGGTTTGGGTCAGAGCACTTCGCCCGTCAGGGCTTTTATCTCCTGTCTGGTGATTTAGATAGCTTGAGAAACTAAATTACTTGCCCATTTTAATAAAGATTTAAGAAAATTGATTTATGAATGACTAATAAAGAAATATTTTTACTTGAAAAGTGAAGAAAATACTCGATAGTAAAGAAAATAAAATGAACAGCTTTTTTCAAAGCTAGCAAAGAATCAATTACAATTTCAGTTTAAGAAATTACTTGAAAATCCTTTGGCCAATGAGAGCCTCGGACTGGCTGACTGCCTGACCTATGGGGTAGCCGCTATTCGTGACATGTTGTGTGCGTGCGAAACCTGCGGTCTGTGCTCCTTTTTTGCGCTTGCGAGAGGAAGCTCCCTGATTGGTTGTTGCGTTAATTGTATGACTTCGGTCCCGGAGGGGTACCGTCACCGTGTGCGTGGTCGGAGGCTGCCAGAATATCTTACAATACTTTTAAAGAGGAAAAAGAACCCCGACTTAGGGGAACAACCATATTATATGGGGGAAGTCGGAAGAGATAGCGAACAGTGAAATTCCCCCAAAACCCTTGATTTATGGAGCATTCCAGGATTCTACTGGTTCTGTCCCCTTGGACAGAAGAGGTGGTACTAATTCTTCAGGGAAGGTTTAGTGTCTGGAGGGGAGAAGCTGACGAAATACTGCATTTATTTTGCATCATCCAAGTTGTCGCTTAAAGCTTACGAAAATATAAGTATTTATTTTAATATTACACACACACACACTCGCATATAGACATATATATATATATATATATTCAGGTATTTACTCACACTGTGACCGCTTTATTCTGATTTATACTCTGTTGTTATATTCTTTTTATTACTTTCTCTTATTATATTTATGTCCTCTTAGTATATGATAATTGATTAATTACAAACACTCACACATATATGTGTAAGATACTAGTGTTATTTAGTTTTCATTCTTTACCAAAAAAAAACAATACAACACATGTGACTTTCTCCGCAATCATATGCAAATAATGATGCAAAGAAATTGAAAATTGATATTCCGAAATGAAGAAAAAGATTTTTGTTTAAAATATAGAATCAAATTTTTGGAATGGTTTTAAAATTTAACCAATCTCATCTCTATTTATAGCTAAGCATAAAATGTCCCTTTCAGTAAATAATCCCTTTTATTAAGATCCTTTGAGATTTAATCTGCTGACAAACTCTTCGATGGTAAAATTTAGCTTCCGACACCTCATTCTCGTCTGGCATATTTTAATTTGATACTCAATTATCCTCGTCCTTTGTAATATCCTCAGAGACAAGGAGGGATATTTGAGCTTTCATTGTTTTGTTTTCGAAATTGTCTCGAACCCTAAATTAAGGAATTAATGAACGAAGCGAATATTTTTGATTAGATGGAAATGGAACAAATAAGCAGTGAGTAAACATGGTCTATTTTCGCCTTGAAGATCATGTAAAAGTATTGATACGAATTTCATGAAATTTCGCATTTTGAAAGCGCTCCACATTTTTTTGTGAGGATTGCATTTAACAGAATTTCTTTTCATTTTTCATAGAAAATATAGGAATTTAATTAAATTTAATACAATTTCAATATAATTCAGAAGATTCTATACGGATATCTTTTTAATATCTATAGAATTTTGTGTAATACCATCACTAAAAATAATTGGATTTTTTTTTTTTTGCTCTGTTACACTTATTAGAATCAAAAAGTAGTTTCAGCTCCATAAATGTAAGAAAAAATAAGAATTATAAATACTTTTATATAAATGGAAAAAATTCAAAATTACTTTAATTTGTGTTATATCATGCAATTTGTATTTGTTATAGTTTGTTTGCCATGTTGTACTAACCGTAAGTTTTTAGAGAACTCAAAAATTCAGAGTTACTTGTTTAAAATACTGCTCACGTATTTTATATTAACTTAAGGAACCATATGATTGCCTTAAGGTGACCAATTACGTTTAAAAAAATGATTTTCAAGAATTTTAATAGTTTTAAAATTGTATTATCATTTATAAACATTAAAACATGCACACACACACACAACTTAAAAAATTTTTGTAAAACAAGAGCATTTGTAGTGAACTTTAAGGAAAGTTATATAGCAATTCTAATTTTTAACTAATTCTAATATAGCAATCTCTTCTCTGAACACAAGCAATAAAATAATGAATGAAATGATACAAAATCTATGCATACTTTTATATACCATTATAAGCTCTAATTGGATGCTAAATATTGCCGTGGTTTAATTTTACCGAGAGTACCAGATGATCTTTTAATAGTAACAATAGTTCCTTGATTACAACACAAAGTATTTTAAATTACCCAATTTTATAGAATTTATATTTTAGTCACAAATTCTACAATTAAGATTATTTATAGCAGTAAAGGAGTCAAGACATTAACCAGCGCTAGTGAATATATTTTTAAGATATAGTATTTTAGAATAAAAGTAGAATTGAATATTCTGGCTATAGTTCAAAAGAATTAGAGTAACTCAAATATTTTAATTAATTATTTATTTGTATCTATCATTAATGTATTTTGACAAAATACGCAAGCCTAAAACAAATTACGCATATATGCTGCAATTAATATTTCATGCATTCATTAAATGCTTTATAATTTTAAAAAGGTATTTAGTTTGGTTGGTTCGAAGAATGGAATAATTGATTAATATGTTTTTCTAATGAAGATAATTATTTAGAAAGATAAATTATGTATCCTGAAATTACTTTGAGAGTATTATATGATTTGTTTGAGTTGATTATGAATAAACGTGTTTGTAGTGGTTTGAGTCATAATTAAAAAAGTTAAATATTCTGAAACAGTTATATAATTATATTTATTCCTATCGTTGGAATTATGAATTTACATTTAAGGAAATTCATTCTTCTTACTAATCTTTAATGTCAGCTGCATTGTAAGATTCTAATTATTTCTTAAAATGTATATGCTTTGATAAATAACGCACTTGTTGACCATTTGGAAATGTAAGAATTTTTAAGAATTGAAGTTATATCGTGTTACGTATAATTAAACTTTCATATACAGATCCTACTCGAATGTATACCTAGGATAATACTTAAAAGAATTAATTAATTATGCAGCGAAGAATACTTAAAAAAATTATTTTTATATAAAATAGCTTTATCATAACTGCTAAAACTCCTTTGCGTTTGCATTCAATACGTATGTAGTTCAAAATTAAAATGATCAGTTCCCGATTAGACAGTTTATTTATGAAGTAATATTAAATTCTTCTAAAAATAAGACTAAGTATTAGTTACGTTACTTTTCAAGTGTAAACAAACAATCTAATGTTAAATACACATGTCAGGTTCAATATAGATTTATTTCAAATAGATGCTCTATCTTTTCAAACGAGTGAGTGAGTGAATATTATAGTCGCACTGGTCATCTATAGGAGGGCTTTGGCGACGGATCTTACCTCAAATGAGGCAACTAAACTAACTCTTTAATAAAGATACAATTCGAAGCGATTTTGATTATTTTAAAATGTGTTACACTTTAACTTTTCTATTTAACTATAAGATGTTGTAGGAATTGTAGGAACTAAATAATATTTGTGTTAAAAGAAATATCGCATCATAATATATAATGGTTAAGAATACAACTTATGAAATTCCTTCCTTCCTCAGTGGCTCCACAGCCCAGGGTGGGCCTTGGCCTTCTGAAGAAGCCTTTTCCAGGCCAGCATTCTTCTTGCTAGTTTTTCCAATTCTTAGTTCTCAAAACTAGGAGATAATTTTCTAGGCCATCAATCCATCTAAGATTTGGCCTGCCCTTTCTTCAAATGCCAATTGTTTGGGCATTAAAAACTTTTTTGGTGGTGCGGTTTTCGTCCATTCCGATAACGTGACCTACCCATTCAATTCGTTGTATTTTCATGAAGTGAACATGATGATAGATGATTTATATGATTGATAGAGCTCTAAATTTGATCTTCTTCACCACATTCCCTTTTCCTGAATTTCTCCAAAAATAAATCTTACAATCTTCCATTCATAGATACATCTGTTCGAGATATGGACCAATTTTCACATGCATAAGTTTTAATACTGATCTTAAAAGGCTTTTATACAATATAACTTTTGTTTCTTTTTTGATTAAATTTGATTTAATGTATTTTCGTATCCTTATGAAATTACTATTTTATATATTTTATTTTATTTTAATTCACATAGTAGTCTGAAGTATCACAAATATTATTGGTGATGGTCCTCTTAATTTTGAAACACTGTCAAGTGACGAAGACTACACCTGAGCGGATATCCCCCCTTTCCAAACTTCCCCACCACTTCAAATGAACCTATTAATAATAATTTACTGATCAGACTACAGGAGAATTAAGGGGGAGGGAGGGGGAGAGAAATGATTTGAGACTAAGATAACATAGAAAATTTAAAATGTGAAAATTGATCCAAAATATTAAAACTCGAATTTTGCTTTTTTTTAATTATTATTTTTAATATTTTTCTATTTTTGTCACTAAATTTTTCTAAATTGGAAGCATTTAAGAATCACTCTTTTTCACAATTTCTGCATCAATAAACGGTTTCATTTAATTACCAATAATAAAACAAATTTCATTGGATGCCTTTGTTACCACTGTGACACTACGACAGACAAAACACTTTTTTGCTGTTGTAAAAATTATTCAAGAAAGCTTATTTATTACCTCTTGAAAGAGATCTTCGAGGAAAAGTGACATTGAATGTGTGTGTGAGATTCCTGTCCATTGGTATTTTTTAAATACAACACTTTCGTGAAAAATCAAACAATTACTGAACCAGGCTTGTTTTTCACTACAAAATAGTCAACTTCCCAATCGTCTTGAAACAATCTTTTCTTCGAATATTTTCCGCTTGTAAGATATGAAAAATAGTTAAAAATTATTTCCACTCATAAAATGGTCGCTACTCCCCTGCCGTCTATTATCACTAATCAGAAGGGGAAAAAATACCAATTCGCACCCATATTCGATATCGACAGCAAAAATTAAAACTGATATATTTAATTTTTTAACAAAGAATTTCCCACCAAATTTTCGTAAATAAATTAATTTCTCAGAGCAATGGACCATGACCGGGCCACTTGAAAAGGCCCAGTGATCCGCAGGTTGAGTATCGCTGCTCTAAATGTTTAATCGTATTTGTCTAGCAAAATCTTGAAAAACCGTCTTTTTGTAATTGTGATATTTTAGTCTATTAAATGCATTATTTTACTCCCGAGATTTTTTTCATTACTTTTAACTCAGTAATAATATAAAGCATCGTTACATATTGTTACGAATTTTGAGTAGATTGTGTAAATAATTTGTATTTGAGTGTTTAATGCATTTGTATTACTCTATATGTTATATTTATTTCATGTTAAAATTGTGCTACTCACAAGTAATGCCGCCCCTTACGTTATAAAGGCGATTCAATGAGAACTTGGCGAAATCTTGGCGGCAGAGCCAAGTTGGCATCATTTTTGGCGATCAATTTGGCGGCCAATTTGGCGACCGTTTTGGCGTCATTGCTGACCATGTTGGTGAGTTCGAAACCCTTTGGAATCTTCTAGAAAGTAGCAGATCTCTCCACTAGTGTCACGTTCAATGACAAGAGCAGTTATATTTCTGGAAGTTTCTGTGCGCCTATAAAATAAAGATGCTCGCCGGTACGGCGATGAGTCTTGATTAAACCAGCGAGTAGTGAGGATTGTTTTGACTAGCGATTAGCTTGGCTGTGCTTGTGAATAATATTTACTTACGTGTATTTTTACACGCTAATTATTGTGTTTGATTGTTGTTGAAGGTGAGAAGACCTTCGAATATTTACTCTGTGAATATTGCTGCTGAATCCTGTATTTAAAGGATTGGAATTTTGATAATAAATTCGCATCGCTCTTGAAAGAACTGTTTATTTTCTTTGTGATTGTTTTGCATAAAATCCACGAAACCTCGGATCTACGTAACAATATGTACATACTTATCTTAATTTTTTCAGCTTGCACAAATTATTCTGGTAAAGACTGAATTTATTGATTTTAAATAGAAATCATACAATATATATTTTCTCAGATATTTTTAGAAGCTGGGGCAAAATATTCATTAAAAGTCCATTACATTTTTCAAACGTTATAGACATTTTTTAAAAGTATGTGATTTTCCTAGATGTTTTTTTTTTGTTGTTGTTGTTGTTGGTCATTATCGGATGTCAGATGAAATAAATTGCATAATTTTGGAAATTTAATTTTTTAAAGAGTACGAATATAAACATGGCATGTTCAAAGGTACCATTCATTTACCTTTGTTGTAAATACAGTGCAATTAAATTTATATCTAAGCTAAATATGTTTCTTTTACGAACTCGACAAAATTTTTCAGACTCAATGATTCCTATCATCGTATTTTCTGGAGGACCTTACCAAAATTCATACAAGATGGTTTTTCTCTTATTCACACACACACTGAAACGTAACTTAAGCATGTAGGTGTGCCAACCAATTTCCTCAAATACCTTGATGTCAGTCATGATGTCTCATCATTAATCCATCACCAAATTCATACAGCATCAATTGCTTCTTAAAAGGCTCCTAAATGCCATCATCTACGGGAATACAGTTGAATTATTTGAGGACTTGGTGCTCAACTATCCAAGGCACTTACAGGGCGCAGAAAATTCCCGGAAAATCTGAAATTGTACCCTAATCATTCCTTAGATGCTACCAAGAATGTAATATTATTGGTAGACACAACTTTTATCATTTTTATAAGCAATACTACAATGAATCACTTTGCGATGATATTGTAAATAAATATTTTCTTTTTTCTTTTCATATAGCATTTTTGTTTGTCCGTGCTTCAACGCGCCTCTTTCAACCATACTTTTATATACTGATGGGAGGCCGAGAGTTCTGGTCCCTGAGATACAATTTTAATTTTGCATATGCCCTGTTTACAGGAAACAGGGATTAGTTAAAGAAAGTAGGTGCGTTCCCAGTTCATTGCACTCTCTGGTGGACAAGGTTGTATTCTTACGCGGACTGTGAGTAGCCGTTGGGCGAATCAGAGTGGTGGATTGGAACAGTAATAAATTCGCAGTGGATTGTTTCGGAAGTAATGCGTTCCTTTTTAAAAGCACTAGCAGCTATTTCTCGGGGCTTTTTTTCTCTTTTCCTTAGATTACTTGCCAGCACCACTCCACCCTCTCAGGTCTCCTACTCCACCCACCCCTCGCTCAGATAAGTACCATTTTTACTTTGTTTTAGAATGTAAGTTTCAGTATGCCGTTATTCTAAATAAAATTGTTTTACCACTATACAATCAGACTTTAATTTCAGTTGAGTCATTTACTCTGGTTGTAATCCCATGATCTGTAGGAACCTCGGATCAATACAAAAGTGAGTAAGAAGCTTTATTCATATGTTCTACCTATCAAAGTAAAGCCAAATGAATGCAGAATCATCATATATAAAGATATAACTTAGTCAATCATTTAGATACCTATAAACATTTTAATAAAGCTTTCAGTTTTGTTTAACTACACGGAAACTGACATTAAAATCTGATTTAAAGAAATATAAGATTAAATTTTGTAACATCGAAAAGAATAAAAGTAAATGTCTTCTGCTCATAATTAACCAAAAAAAAAAAACTTTAAATCAAACTGTGCCGAATACATATCATATTAAGTAAACAAATTTTACAGTACATTAATCTTTCTTGATAGTGTATTAAGAGTTGTGTTTAAAAAATATGCACTTCTTCGGATTATAACTTTAATAATATTCCGTATTTCCGTACTTTGGAATATCACATCAGAAAGGTCATTACTCATGAAAAATTTTTCTTAAGCAGTCAATTCGTTTCATTTGTTCAGATCAACTTGGGTATACTTTTTATTATTATCTGATTTTTAGAAGTAAAAAGGTACTTAAATTCTAATGACTCATTAACGAAATCAATAACTAAGTTTATGAAATGATTTATCGCTAGCATTAATTAGATAAGTTAAAGTTTTTATCTCTCGTCATTAAAACTTGAGAGAAAAACTTATAATTACTCTTTTTTATTACCATGTATTGATTTTGAGATGTATGGATTAAAACAAAGCACAGACTCCACGTCAACTTTGGAAATATTTTAATTTGAGATAGAATTGCCAGATTGAGAAACTGCATCTCAGGTTTCATTCTAATTAGAAAATTTATCTTTAGCCAAATTTGAAACGCAAGAGATTTTAGATCTTTAACTGTTGACACAAATGAACATAAAATGTTTCATTTGTATGATTCTAAATAAAGTAGTTTTAAATGTTTTTATCAGAGTAATGATATCTACACTGCAGGCCACAAAAAATGCAACACTGTGAAGGAAAAATGTAAACCATGTAACATTTATATCGTGCGTTGGTGGCGATGAACTATGCAAATCATTAGCGTTATTGCGCAGACGCACACCACAGGCGACCGCAGCAATAACCCAAGTGCTATATAAGGGGAGAAGAGATTGGCGATTTGAAAGTACGGCAATTTTTGCGTAAGCTGTTTACCTATGCTCCATTGCAGACATCGAGCGTATTTTGCCCCTAGGACTATCCAAATACTATATCCGCTGGCATCGGTATGAATTTCTGCAGGAGCATTTTCGACGTACATTCTCAATAGTGGTTCAGAGTTAATGGCTTACCGCGGAGTGGGTGAGTGAGTGAATATTAACGTCGCACTGTTCAGCTACACTAGGGCTTTTGGCGACGGACCACGTAATTTTGAACCATGGTCAAGTGACGTGGACGACACCTGAGCTGGCACCCCCCTCTCCTAACTACCACACCACACTAACGGGAGGACGTTTCAGCTCTCGACAGATTTAACGTGCATCGCTGCCCTACACGGCGGGTCTTTAGTGGTACTGGGCTCAAACTTATGACATGCCTGCCATGATCCGATACTTTGACCACTGGGCTACCGCAGCCCCCAAGGGCTTACCGCAGAGTCTCAAAAAGATTCTACTTCTTCAGGATGTTAATGAAACTTTGCATCCCCTTTTAGCAATAACTGCAAGGATTCCGCTAGATATCATAAACTTTTAAAAAGCTTTCGAAAGTATGAGCAAAGTCCAAGAAAGTTTTGTATATCACGTACATTCTTTGGAACAGGAAAATTGCTTACTGCTTTCACATTGTCGAGATCGAGACGGACGCAATTACTACACTGTTCGTCAGACAAAATATAACACCATAACTCGCTCATGATATCTCCGGTATTAAAACACCTACAAATTTGAAATTTGTAGGCGTGTTGCTTTCATAAAGAAGAGATATGCTACAAAAGAGGTTTTACAAAAATCGACCCCCAAGGGAGGTTACGAAGAGTTAATAATGAGTTATATAGATTAAAGATTATCCCGTTTTTGAGTTATTAGACTTACAGATTTAAAATTTGGAAAGGAAAGTTCCTTTCTAGTAGTAGAGATACGCTACAAAAAGGGTTTTGTGAAAACCTCCAAGGGGCGTTGCAGATAAGTATTCCTGTTTTTGAACTATTGGACCAACATACATGAAATTCGGTAAGCAGTTTTATTTTGTGGAAAAGAGATTCACTAAGAACAGATTTTACGAAAATTGACTGCAGTCGGGATGTTTCTAGGTGTATTGATAAAAAAATCCCCGTTTTTGAACAACTTAACCTAAAGTAACGGAATTTGATATGAATGTTTCTTGTTGAGTTGTGGCGGTGTGATATCTATATGAACTAGTACCGACATCACGCTAAGACGGTCGTTTTGACGTGATCGGTTAAGTACTCGCGTTCGGAACAGAAGGTACCCAGAACGAACCTTTCCTTCATTGGTGAACCTGCGTCAAGGAACTGACTCTCACGCCGCGTCGTGGCGCCATTATCCACCGCTGAAAACCTGCCGTCAAACATTGACGCAAATAAGTATTTCAGTGTGCTAACAATGGCAATTCTCAAGCCATCACACAAATTGAGCATTCTATAGTCCGTCATTGCAAGAATGACGCAACCCACCAAACCACGAATATGGTATCGTTTGTTCACCTATTCACGAAACACTGGCTGGCAGGAGTATGTGGTGTATATCAATATGAACAGTACCAACATAACGTGAAACAATCGTTTTGGCTGATCAGTTAACTCGCGTTCGGTGGAAGTACTAGAACGACTCCTTCCTTAGAATTATTAAAGTCCATAAAGAACTAGTCTAACGGAAATAGATTCTCAAAGGGGGTTACGACTCTCAAAGGGGGCTTGAAATTTGGCAAGCATGTTTATCTTCTTGAGTAGAGATCCATTAAAAATGAATTCTGTGAAACTCCACTTAGGAGGAGGGCTTTGCGTGAACGCGCGCATGCGCGCGTAAAAATATTCTATTTCAATTTTAGAAGTTATTATTTAAAAGCCATGTCGTTTTTGTTTTTAATTAAGAGGTGAGAGTTATCAAAATATTTTTAATACAATCTCAAACGGTTAATTTACATACAACGTTATGAAATGTCTTGAGAAGTGGGAGGGTAACGGATAGTACTAATATAAACTAATATAAATAAATAATTATTCAAATTGATTATTTTCAATTTTATTTTTAACCCCATTTTGTCTATGCTCGATTTTGTGTAGGTATGCTGCACTAGAAAAACCTTTCTTTTAAGTAAATTGAAACACATTCATTATTTTATACACGAGAAAAACATAGAATGAAAAAGATATGTTGGAATATGCACCAATGATATTCATTCAATGTCTGGAAGATTTCAAAGTATGCAAACCCTAGTGAAACAGAGGTCTCCACACGTTGTGTTTGGACACCTTGTATAATGTATTAAGAAGCTATGGCTTCCAAATAATGAGACCAGGTCTAAATGGTATGTTAAAGACAGTTGTTCTTATAGTAAATTATATGAAAATGAGACCCTAACATCACAAATATCCTTTTTCTGCACTTTATAAAGACATAGGTGCGGAACATTTAACTTTTTTTTTAGTTTATTACGAGACATAAGGAACAGAAACACGTTTCTATATTTGCTCTTAAAGTAGGCTTTTAAAAAAATTACATCGAAAAAAAAAATTAAGTCCAAATGACATTAAAAAATTAAACAGAGTTATTTGCACCGCGTGAATATTTTTCTTGCAAACAACTTATAAGCATTATTTCTTTCCAATAAAAGAAAAACTAAGAAAATTACAATTATCTGAATAGAAACATTTTACACTAACTGCACTTCAATACATTAGGCCTTTAGTTTTACTTCTTGGAACATTATCGTTACTACTTTTAAAACATTAAAAAAAGAACAAAAAACATCTTTTAACTAAAACAAATAAAATCCCCATCTCGTTTGCCTTGCTATGATACTGTAATCCGATCATTGAGCAGTGTATTAAAACAGAATTAGACCATCAATTTCTGTTATTTCTTAACAAAAAGTTACTATGTTCCTCCAGTAAAAAAAAGGGAATGATGTCTGGTGCATAGGAAGAACAAAATACCCATTTAAGTAATAGGGGTTTCAAACATTTTAATCAACATAAAGGATTTATATAGTTTCACGAACGAATACATCTTTACTTTATACGGATGAAATAATTTAATTGAAAGCTTTGTTTCTACAAACTCAAACAAGCATATTGTTTTTGAGTTAATTAAATTTTACATTCCATTAAACTATAACATCGTTTGATTTGTCTTTATAAATGAAAGTTTTATCTTCTCATTAACGGAAAGTTAATATATGCCTAAAGACAATTATTTTCATTTCTTCTCCGTATTGATTTCTAAATTTAGAAGTTTCTGTCAAATTATGAAATAAAGAGTTATTTTTTTTTTGGAAATGCAGGAGATTTAATAAATATTATTAAGTGAAAAATATTGAACTCTGCTCTCAGTGGCACAACAGCCCATGAGGACCAAGGCCTATTATGCTTATCTCAGTATAAGAAGTGCTGGGGTTCATTTGCAGATGTTTCGGTCAAGTAGTCAGTCTGACG
Source organism: Trichonephila inaurata madagascariensis (assembly GCA_019973955.1). Classification (NCBI taxonomy): domain Eukaryota; kingdom Metazoa; phylum Arthropoda; class Arachnida; order Araneae; family Nephilidae; genus Trichonephila; species Trichonephila inaurata. Next base: position 16,692 of record BMAV01027655.1, read on the forward strand.
TGAAACTGTCAGTGTTCAGTTCTTAAGCAAGATTGGTACTCATTTATAGACCCACTGAAGGGGTGAAGGCTAAGTCGACCTTACCCAGCCCGGGATTTGAATCCCTGATCTATGGTGTGGAAGCGCGATACGCCACCTCTCAGCCACTGAGCTTCAATTATTAACTGATGAGACAAATCAAATATTCGGATCCTAAATAGCAAGCTATATTCCTTAAGTTCAATCCTTGTAAGACATACAAGAATTCTAAGTGCTGATAATGATGCATAGCTACATTTGTATAACAAATTAAGTAGTTTCATGCAAAATATTAGTAAAAAAAAGTTATGTTTTTGATTGATTTTTATATTTACAATATTGGGCAGCACAAGGCATACATGCACACAAAAATGTATGCTCGCACACAAGCATACATTTCTAGTTTTTATTAACTGAAGGTTGTTTGCTTGTTTTCAATCATTAAAATTTTTTAATCCAAGTTAAATAAATGAAATATTTATCACGAGACCAAATTTCCCGAAGTAAATATGTTGATATTTCCATAAATTTTTGGCATTATGAAATATTTTATATTATGGCCTTAAATATATACTTAAATTTTTTCGTTATTGAATTTTTTAATACATCTTAGTAAAAAATTTAGAATAAAGTAATAAAATGTTATTCTTTAATCTTCTCTGATTCTTTCTGCAATGAAAGATGTTCTCTCTTAGCTTTATTACTTTCTGAATGTGTTAATGATATATACATATATACTTGTTAATTCAAATATTTGGGTTAAACTTCAAATAATTAAAATAATCCAATCCACCTTATTATTCCACTTGCCGAGAGGGATATTGAGAATCCGTATGATCGCTATAGTAAAAAAAAAGAGAAGGAAAAAACCACACGTAAATTTATAGCAAGCCAACTCAGTAGAACAAGTAATTTTATTGAAAAATGGCGAAATCCATTAATTTTCAAATTTTGCGTCCGGCCCCACACAGCGCAAGAAGCAAAGTTATATACTTTAAAGCTGTTTTCGGAAAAAATCAGATCTGAACTAAACGGGGAACACTTTTTCAGCCAAAAAAATGATCAATTTTTTTTCATGAAAATTTGCAACATTAAAACCTACATCTTTTAATATAGTGTTTCAAAAATTTCCCCGAAATATTCCATAAATTTTTTTTTTCATTTTAACACATGAAAGGAAAAGCTCATTTAACATTACGGTATAGGAGAAGGGCAGATTTTTCCCGGGGTCGGCTACCCCTAATTTTTAAAGGGTGTTGCGTCCCGGGGGGTTAAGGAGAATATTAAGGGCCCCCTTCAATATCAGGGTTTTGACCCCAACCCCCAATGTTTTGGTGTCAAAAAGTATTGGGCCCCTAGAACCTCGGCCTCCCAATGGGGGTATTCCCCTGGGGCCCCCCAAAGGGGAGATGCAAATGAGCTAACAGAAAGTCTACAGTACAGTTGGACCTCCATTTTACGAACCTCTATATTACGAATTCTCTATTTAGCAATTTTTTTCCTGGAACTAGAAAAAATTTTACGATATTCTTCGTAAAATAACCTCCAAATATCGAAGCACATTTTCTATTTAACGAACTTTTTTTTTCTCTTGTGATTGGAATTTTTTTCTCCGTATTTTTAAAATATTTCCAGACCTTCGTATGATGAAATGATTATTAGGACTTTAGATAAAAGGCGGTCACTCCAAAATGCCTTGGGGGTCCACTGGGAGATCACCATCGACTTAATGCTCACCCCGGGTATATGAAAAAAAAAACGCGTAACACATTTTATAACAGAAAAAATGGCTTAACTCGGTCAAAAATGTGAAGTATGATAACATATGTTGCTTTCCAAGGGATAGTGAAGCCAGAATATAATGTTAATTTTTCCTTTCTCTTATATTTGAAAAATTGTACCTAACTCGGATCCTATTCTTTAACATTAACCGAAAACAGCCTTAAACTAAAAGTATTATTTACGAATTGGTCTCGAGGTGTTGATTTCCTACACAATACTCAAAAGAAAGAGAATTTAAAAAAAAACTTATCTAAGAGAGAGTTATATCAAGGTCGCACTGTAAAGTAACACAAAGGCTATTGGCGATGAATCTCGTAATTTTAAGCCTCGGTCACATGATGAGAATAACACCTGAACTGGCGCCCTCTTTCCAAATTACCACACTATGCCAACAGGAGGACTTACAGCTCGACAGATTTATCGCGTATCAGCAACCTATCACGGTGGATCGTAAATGGTCCCCGGTTTCAAACTCATAACCCTCTGAAAAACATACTCGAAGCAGAAAATATAAAAAAAAAATTTCCACCTGCTTAAACTTAAAAGGAAGAGTAAATAAAGAAGCCCTATATGAATTTAATTTGAGGAATACAAAATGTGGCCACATTTTCAAATCTATTTCAAGAAAAGTAACACATGATTTTTATTGATAATTATATAAATAACTTTTAAAACTTATTTTAATCTACTTTTATGTCCTGGATCAAATATATTACTTATATATATTTACTAAAACATCTCTTAAGACAATATATTTCATTATAATTTTTTCATTAAAATTTATTTACTATTTTAAAGATATTTCTGATTTCATAATTGTTTTATTTATTATATATTTTAGTGTAGAATGTTCAGGATCCTGCATTATTTTAAATAAAAAAAATTAATAACTAAATGTATAAGAAATAAAATGTTATATGATATATATATATATATATATATACATTTATATATATTTTATTTATATATACATTTATATATATTTAAATAAAATAGATTGTGAGCAAATTTTGATAACTTTCTTTTATTTGCAGTATGCATTATTATTTACTGGCCATTAAGACATACTTTTCATTCTATTTTTTTCCCTAATCTTCACAAGGAATTAAAAAAAATATTGATTCTGTATATGAATGAAATATTTGCAGTTGATTACAATTTTTCTTAACGTAGCGTTATTTATTTAAATTTAAATTGTATAACTAGTTATTCTGTACTTTCAATAGTACTTCGCTACAATTAATTTTGGATACCAAAAGAGGGATCCTTAAGATCTTTCCATCTGCCGAATGAAAGAGCTGACACTAAAAAGAAACGAAGCTATTTTTAGATTAAAGAAGTCCTATACGAAGTAAACTCCGCTATTTACCACATGGGGCCCTGAAACGTGTCCGAAAATAAATTCTTCTCTTGAGTATCAGCGACTATATCCCTCTTTTCAATGGTTGATCTAACTACTGGTGTGAACCAAAAGTTTCGTAACATTTCTTTCAAACACCTTTGATACGCTTTGCTGAACGCCAAAGAACTTTATACCGGCAGTAAAAGACAAACAATTAAAACTAAACACATAACACACAAGGAGCGTTGGGAGATCTTGCCACAAGAAGGCCACAAGTCTATCTATTGCAACTTCAAACTCTGCTGCTTTTTTCTTATTGAAAAATTCTTCAGATAAGTTTTTTCTTCCGATTTTACTTCTGTTTCATCAGATATGTTCCAAAACATCCGTTCTTAATCCTTATTAACTGAAAAATACCCTTTCGATAAGTTTCAAAAGAAATATTTCACTAAAACTTGGAGAGTTACAATTTTTTGCGTAAATTGCAAATATATTTTGTGAATTGTACTGATGGATTAATCCACAAATTATCATCATGAGTAAGAATAATGATTATAAAATTATATATACAGGATGTCCTAGCTTCAAGTATTCAAAAGTTATAGCTTATTATTACGGAACTACCCATCAGAATGTAATAAATTGTTCATACGTGGATCGGAAACCTCTCCGAGATTTTTTTGTGTTTAGTCCGATCGGTCACAAGTGGGCGCATTATTCGGCAATGGCAAACGATAAACTTGTTGCATTGGACTTTACACAAAGATGGACCCCATTGCTGCAGTGCGTACTTTGGTTAACGGAATTTAAATCAGTCACACGGGTACAGCGACGTGTTCGTAGAAAATAGAATGTCGTTACTGGTTTGCCTAATATACTAACAAGGACTCCTATTAAGTGAATCAATGTTCGATCAGCAATGTGTTGTATCCCGAAAAACTTAAGCTACTACCCATTTGAGATATGAAAGTCCCCGCCCCTTTGAAGTTCCTTCCCATTTGGTGGATATTTTTTTTTGATGTTGATATTCTGTTCTGTTCAAACATTCTATTCAAAATCTCCTATGCTCCTATAGTGTTATGTGTTTTAATTGTTTGTCTTTTACTGCCGGTATAAAGTTCTTTAGCGTATTACTTCTTAGGGCTTACTACTTTGCAAGTGCCATGACATCCTTTCCATATTTTCACCTTTTCATTGTTAACCTAATATTTGCCATTTTCTTCACTACTAATACTGATAGAGATCATAGGAAAACTTGGGTGGTGTCTAAAACAAATTTGGCTCAATCAAAAATAAATTCTGCAACTCCTCTCCCATAAGCAATAATCTGTATAGCATACATAAGCAATAATCTTCTTCGACATTATAGCAATATAATTTAAGCATCTTTATCTCGATTTAATTCAGTTATTTAATATGAAATTCTTCGACTATAATATAACTAAATTTAAATAACACGAAAACAAAAATTATAAAACATAAGAACTTGCATAGTTCGTTATTATTGTACATAGTTCCCAATATTATTATATTTATTGCAAAAATTTTCTTTTCAAAATTAAATTTTTTAATTAGACTGCTTTTATCGAATGCCTTTTTTTAATTAGAATGCATTTTTTTCACTTATTTTACAGCATTTTATAAAATACTTTCTTCTTTTTTAACATTATTATTTGGCAAACCTTAATATTTATGTTTAATTTAAACTACTCATGGACAAAAAATCTTAGTGCAATTCAAGAAATAATTGCGGGATCGTAACAAAACTTAGCATGAACGTACATGTATTCACGATATATGCAAAATGATTAGAAATGCAGCGTGATAGCGCATTACGAATAGCCGGTATTGCATTTAACGTCGTTCTCTTTGAAGTATGTTATAGTAACCAAAGCTTGCTTGAGTGCGCTGAATCGCTTACAGCAAAGTTTGAGTAGACGTGTCATTACAAAAGTTTTCGAAGACAAGGAGCAGCTGTCGCAGCCGAGAGGGGAGGATCATCGGTATAATGGAAGCTGGGTGGTCAGCCAGGCGATTAGCTTGTCAATTAGACCACTTTAATTGTGTTGTGAGAAGCTGCGTTGGGACCAGTAGACCGCGATGTCGCTTTACACGAAGACCAGAGTCAGGACGCCCCCGACAGACTTAGTCGTCGAGAATACCGCCACATTGTCAGAAATGCACGCATACAGCTACAACTGTTTCACCGGCTGCCATCCATGCACAGGTAGCACATTCAATTAGGGTCCTGTTTCTTCTCGAACTATTGGCCGAAAGCGCTTGGCTGAAAAGACATTTGGGAAGGAGGCGCCCATCACGTGTGCAGCTATTGACACCCACCTATAGACGACTCCGTTTGGAGTGGTGCCATGCACGAGGAAACTGGCCGTGCTTTTAAATGCGAAAACCAGGTCGTCTTTAGCGATTTAACCCAGATTCAATCTCAGCAGTGATGACAATCGTTCGTGCGTGGAGGACCCAGTGGTGAACGCCTCAATCCTGCCTTTGCTTTACAGCGACACACTGCTCCCACATCTGCGTAAAGTTGGTATAGTGCCATTGCGTACAATACATGGTCACCCCAGTATTGATCCGGTGGCAACTTACAGCCCAGCAGGCTGTCCGCAACCACATGTGTTGCCATCATACAATGGCTCCCCAGGAGTTTTTCAACAAGACAATGCTCGGCCTCACACGGGCAAAGGTATCACAAGATCATCTCCGCACTGTTACTACCCTTCTTTGCTCACTGACCCCCAGATTTGACCCAATCGGAGCATATCTGGGATCAGCTTTGTGACGGCGAGTTGGCATTCTATGAGTTTTGAACAAAACCAGAAAGTAAGGTTGCCTGAAAATATGAACAAAATGTCTCAAAACATCATACAGAACTTGTATGTCTCAATGTCCGATTATATGGCATCGTGCATTCGCGTTATAGAGGGGGTTCAACAGGGTATTAAATCCTGCGTTCTTTTGCCTTTTTCTCTGAAATAAATGATTCTTTTTCCTTGATTTACTAATCATTTACATTTATATGAAAAGTAGTAATTACGTATGTAAAATTTCGTTCATTTTGACGACTCCCTTCTGGTGCGCTAGGATTTTGCCCATGAGTATGTATTGTTAATTACTTGTTCCACACACTTAATTTTTGAATAATTTTTATCTATGTTCGTTATAGCTATATTTGATAGGTGTAACTCTTAAAAAATTTCACTTGCGATTAATTCCATACATTAATATACATTACTCATTTATTTGAGCCCAAAGGAGTTTAATTCTTACTACCACAGCAATTACAGAAATGCGATATATATTTTTTTTTTCTGTATAACCTGATTTTTTACATCTTGATTTTCTCATATCAATAACATATCCTTCGTTTACTTTCAATTCCTTGTTTCGCTTTCAAGGCATTTAATTTTTCTGCCTTACCCATGTTTTCAATAACACACACGCCGGCAACACAAACTTCATTGTGAATAACTTTCTCATCTTTAATAAGTTGTAATTAAATAATTCAGTAAATGGGCTCCTCAATTTCCACGAAACTTAGAAAATGAAAAACAACCATCACAGCAATGATATGTGGTGCTCAAACAAACAGTTTACAAATGATGTAGTTTTCAGAAAGCTTGTACCTTAGGTAAAAAATCCAAAGATCATCTAGCTTTGTAAGTCAAATAAATTACACGCTTTACTCATCATGGCACCGAAGGATATTCCCCAAGAAGATAGTCAATGTTTTCAAAATTTATGCCTATCAAGATGACTAGCGCCACCTTCAGCCTTTCTTTGGCTGTGTATGCTCTTTTTATGTCTAAGTTCGAGAAAAACTTTGTCGCCAAATATAGCTAAATTTTGTGACGGATGCTCCAGAACAAACCTAGAAAGCTCTCAATTAATTATTTGTAGAGATACCTCTAAAAAAATCTAGAATGGAAAAAAATAATTCACTGTAGTGAAATGAGAGTTTCAAATTAGGATTTGGCAGCGACCGTGTACCACTTTTTTCAATCTTGCGATATCAGATCTACATATTTGAATTTCTTTGTTCTATATTTCTATGTTCTACGTGATGTACTAGAGAGGATTTATACTTAGGTGCTTTCATTACCGTTAAATATAAATCTGCCATACTCTCTAGAAAAGTGGTATTACTTTAAAAAAGACAACACTGTTTTTATAATAATCCATGACATGCAATATAAATAAATATATGTAGTATTACGAATTTTGTGTAAATGGGAGGTGTAAATACCTACTTAAGTGTTTAATGCATTTATATTACTCTATGTGTTATATTTATTTCATGTTAAAATTGTGCTACGCACAAGCAATGCCGCCCCTTACGTTATAATGGCGATTCAATGAGAACTTGGCAAAATATTGGCGGTAGAGCCAAGTTGGCATCATTTTTGGCGACCGGTTGCGTAATAATTTGGCGACTTTGGCGTCGTTGGCGACCATGTTAAAAGTTCTGGAACCCTCTGGAATCTTCTAGAAAGTAGTGGATTTCTCCACTAATGTCACGAGCGGCTAAATTTCTGTAAGTTTCTGTCGCCGGTATAAAACAAAGATACCGCCGGAACGGGGAGGGAGGAGATCTATTTCACTAGCGATTATCTCGGCTGTGCTTGTGAATAATTCAGACATGTGTATTTTTAAACACTGGTTATTGTGTTTTTGACTTCCAAGCTGTAGAAGGTGAGAAATAATCTTCGGAGATTTATTCTGTGAATATTGCTGCTGAATCCTGTATTTAAAGGATTGGATTTTTGTTAATAAATTCACATCTCTCTTGAAGAAATGTTTATTTTCTTTGTGATTGTTTTGCATAAAATCCCCGAACCCTCGGATCTACGTAACAATATTTAAGCATAAGAGTACAAAATAAAAATCTAAAAAATAATTTTTCCTAGTAACAGTAAAATTCAATTTAGAATAACTTATTATGTATGTTCTTTTGAATCTTTGAATCACATTTTAAAAAGTTTGTTACCTGTTTGTCGTTAGAGAGAGGATATTTATTCAAGAAATTGAAGCAAGAAAAATATATAAAGAATACATGATTTTGAATTGTAAATTCTCATGTGGGAAAAATTTAGATACATTTTTTAACAAAAACTATAAAATTTCTGTTTCTGTATTCTATTTTTATAAAAAAAATACCTATATCCACATTTAATTTTGTATCAAGAAAGTTTTGAAAAAGAAAATTAAAAGTTACCGAATATCCTCTTTTACCTGAATACCTGAAATCTTTTATGTTTGAAAAAAATATTGCAGAATATAGACTATTTATATGAACTGAAGCTACACATATGCATAAAACCCCAACAAAATAAATATTTTGCATCATATTTCTAGTGATTATTTATCTTTCCCTTTTGCCCTAGGGGCTTCGTAAAGAATGCGACTTCCTACACCATCATACGCTTCTCTCCAAATATTTTCAGAAGCATTATATTTAAATATGATCTCCGCTTGTATGTTTGGATGTTTTCCAAAAGAAATTACATAAACAAAAGTCGCAGAAATAGAAAACCATGTTTGAAGTTTAGCTTCGTATGAAAGTTTATATATATAAAAAAAAAAATAAAATGTCTTTTAGAAAAAAAATTTTCAGTTTTATTTTTATTGCTAAAAATCGCCTTTAGACCCTTTTGTTCTCATTCACTAAACGACACACTCTGAAGCCTTGAGAGGGATATTAATGAATGATCCAGAGAGAAAGGGAAGCTTTCCACGAGGATGAAGTTATACCCACGAAAATACCCGTACAACGCCGGGCTAAATGGAGAGTAAAGAGGACCGTACGAAGGGGTAAAGAGTTGGAAGAATTTTAAGGTAACCGCGCGACTACTTTTGGAACCGTGATTTTAAAAAAGCGCATAAATGGATAATTTACATGATATTTAGTGTCACTTAGATAAGAATACATGCATTAAATGGTTTTAAGGACAGCTTCAGAAAAAAAAAATAATTAAATACAATATTTCGGCAAAAAATTAAATTACCATAACCTTTTTTCAAAATGTGTTCTCCTTTTATAAAAAAAATTCTTCCATTATAATACTATTTTTCCTGTATATAGTTCAGACCTCTGTACCGATGCTCAACTATGATTTTTGAAAAATTCACATTATTTTCAGAGTTACAACTCATTGATAATTATCGGCGTTTTTTCTCTAAAAATTTTCACCTCTGTTGTCGTAAAATATGGATAAACCTACTCTGAGTTATTATATATTTCTGGGGAATTCTAGTTGGAGCCTGTAGAGAGGTCTGAGCGATAGACAGGCAAAATATTATTATAATAGAGGCATTTTTTACAAAAGGAGAGTATTTTGAAAAAAGACTATTCTAAGTTAATTTTTTGCCAAAATAATGTATTTAAATAATTTTTTATCAAAATGTCCTTAAAACAATTTTATACATGTATTCTTATCTAAGTGACACTAAACATCAATTACACAGACACCAGGAAGTGCTGACACTGAGAGATAAAAGGGAAAATTTCCAAGACTAAAAGCTATACACTTGAACAAGCCCGTGCAATGTCGAGTCATGCAGCTGGTGATCTCTTAATTTTTGACTACAGCGAAGAGACCAGAACAACACTGGAGCGATCAGTCCATTCCCAAACTTCCGCATTACACCTCGTGAAAACAGTAAGCCTCGATAATAAACAGGACGGGTCATAAATGAAACTAGATTTCATACTCGACAGACATAATGCTGGCTGCTAATTTATGGCCATAACTAGTTGACTACCTCTACCATATCCATATCGCTTTAATTTTTCCCAAGATAAAACAATTCTAAACATTAAATTTCCTCATGTATTTATCATTTTATCTTCACATATTTATTACTTTTCTCTGAAATAGGAGTGATACATTAACCCCTTAAAAGCCACCGACGTATACATATGCTCAATTAGTGCGTTAAATGTTCCGGACGTATATATACGTATGTCCGAAATATGATCCTATTTTCTTGCGCTGCTATCAGTTTCAAAACAATTCTGATGGCTTTAGAATGCAATAAAATGACCTGGACAGTGTTTGGGAAGAATTTACTCATTTCATAGATAAATTTGTTTTTTTACACTTTTTCCCCCTCCAATACACAATACACACGCCTAAGTGAAAAACTGTGGCACTAGGTAGTGAATAGTGTGTTTTTTAATCGGCGGTTAAGTGGTTAGTTTTTATCTTCTTAAATTAAGTATAAATTGTAATTTCTTAACAAAATGAAATTAATTGCATAATAAATTAATTACATACGAAATATAAAATGCACTTCATCTGTTTTCTATAGAATTCATTATTGTCAACGAAACATGTTGAAATAATTTAACACTTTTCCATAGTTTACTATACAAGAATCGAATTGCGAAAGATGAAGTTTATTTGAGATCTATATGGTATCATTCCAATGAGATTTTTAATAATATTTGGAAAAAAATAATAAATTTAACAATAGCCAATGTTTGGAACTGAAATAGCTGCGTTTCATAAAACTTGATAAGATATTGTTTATCAAAAGCGTTAAATTAATTTCCAAAACAATTTTTGAAATCACGTTGTTGCTATCTAAAATATAACACACAAATATTTTATATTGTTTACTCTTTTTCATATCAATTAATAAAATTTATCTCACACTTTATTTGTTTATATATCTAAAACAGTAATGGCAAGAGATTAACAAACTGGTGTTTAGATAGTTAAAACCATAAATTAACTCAATTTGGCATGATATTATAAATATCTTAACCACCAAAATATCATTTACTTCGTTCACTCAGAATTATGATTTCATAGTAGTTTAATGTAGAAAAAAAAATTATATTATTTTTATTTTCGTTAAAAAATTAACTTATAACTGTACATAAGAACACAAGTCGTTATTGGAAAATTTAATATACAGTATTTTTCTTAAAAGTTAACCAGATAAATCTTACAATAATGAATTCGTTCAAGCTGGCAGATATATAAAATTCTATGCTTATGTTAACTAACAAAGTTAAGCGTAAAGTTATTCGTACGTGCTAACTGTATGCTAAAAAACTTATTTTTTTAAATTTCTAGAATAAAACTGCCCACACACAAACAAAAGTTTTAAAAAAAAATGTTTTCAAGACTAAGCTTTTCGATAATATCAAGATAGTAAATGACGCATATAACTCTTAAGAACTGACGCAGAAACATAGGTGTTCGTAAAACTTCAGGAGCATTCAATTCCACATTGGAACTTTAAAAGCCAAGATAGTAAATGTTTTCTACTATAAAACGGTATTTATATTTGAAATTTCAGCCTTTCGGCACTTTACATGAGTCCTAGAAGAAAACAGTATTCGTGAACAAAATGCCCTAAACAACGCAAATATTTTGACATTCTTGAAATCGTTTCCTTGCTTCTTTCGTTTTTCCTTTCAACGCGAACGAAATAAACTTCAATATTTTGAATTTCCTTTTAGAATATATTGTTTGGAATTATGAAAAATATATTTAACTGTAGAAATGGAATATAGTATTTAGATTATTTTTAGTAGAGCTGACTACAGCTGAACGGTGATTTTGTAGGGTATAAATGGATAATATTTATGATATTTAGTGTCACTTAGATTAGAAACGCATATAAAATTGGCTTCTAAGAATAGTGAATATGCAATGAAAATTATTTAAGCAATATTTGACAAAATGAACATAGAATGACTAATTGTCTAAATATCTCCTCTTTCTGAAAATTGCTTCTATTATAATAATATTTTGCCTGTATATAGCCTGACCTCTTGTCCAGAGGCTCAACTGCAAATTTTGAAATATATGACATAGAAGTGGTATATCCATGTTTCTACGACAACAGAGTGGCGGTACCTAAGAAAACCGCCGATCATTATTTCCAATGGGTTGTAACTCTGAAAATAATGTGAATTTTCAAACATCATACGGTTTCTGTACAGAGGTTCAGTTACGCAAAATATTATTATAATAGAAGCATTTTTTCTACAAAAGGAGAATATTTTGAAAAGCGCTATTCTTTTGCCGAAATATTGTATTTAAATAAATTTTTTTGTCAAAATATCCCTAAAACAATTTTACATGTATTATATTGCGCGACACTAAATATTATGAAAAATTATCCATTTATAGCTTTAAAAATCACGGTTCCGAACGTGAAGTCAGTACCTGCTGGTTCTACGGCAAACAGGAATGTTTCCCTTAAAAAGCTATAATTCAGTTTGAAAGACATTTGATAAAGTTTTTTAAACATAAACTTTAATTTTTAAGTTAGTTCCACTCCAATGTATACTGACTCATTTATAGGTTATTTATATTTGTTAATAATTATAAATAATAAAACTGATTACAAAACAATAATGCTTTTCTCAGATTTAGCGCTTAAACTTAATTTTTAACTCTACTAGAAGAAATTTGAAGGATTTGCATTGATCTACGCAATTTTAATACAAATTCTTTACGGCAAACCAAAACATTTTACGTTTCTGCACACACAATACTGGTAAAGTAAAGTGTATGTTTAAATTCCCACAAATATGGCTTCTTCACGAAAATTTAACCATATCCTATCTACGAAATACAAGCTTTGACAAAACACAATGCTCACAAAATAAATTTAAACTTCTACTTATCATTAGAAATACACCAAAAGTGGAAAGGTCATTTAAACGAACTAATGATCCTGTTTTTTAATTAATAGGAAAACGCTTACAAGGCTTTACCCCGGTTGAAGAACCTTTTGTTTTACTTGTAATTTCCACGGCAAATTTTTATAAAGATATTATATATTAAATGATATTACGCAACGACCATGTCTGAACCGGGATTTTGCGCATAAACGAATACCATTTTATAAATTGAGTGTCACTTGTGATTAGGGTACCTATATGAAATGACGGTTTAAAGGAGTATTTACAAATAAAAGCACAAGCACAATATTTTGGTACGTACCACCATGAACCATAATTTTAAAATAGCCCTGCATGAAAATGCTCTGCCATAAAAATATTTTGCTCAGACATAACTGATTTCTGTACAGAGGCCTGGGGCATTTTAAAACGGTACAAACCTGTAAAGTGGTTTATCCAAGTTTTTACGACAACAGAGTGAGAAACCTTAAAGAAAACCCGACCATTATTTCAATGGGTTGTAACTCTGAAAATAATGCAATTTTCAAACATCATATTGAGCTCTTCGCAGAGGCCCAGCTACATATGCAAATATTATTATAATAGAAGCGATTTTTCATTAAAGGAGAATATTTTAAGTGTTATTTAAGTTAATTTGTACTAAAAATATTGTATCAAATAATTTCGTCAAACGTAAGTCCAAAACAATTTTGCTTATGTATTATATCTATGACAATAATTATCAGGAAATTATCCATTTATGCGCCTTTTTTAAACAGTGGTTCCAAACGTAGTCGGATACCCGAACATTATATAATATATACATATATATATATTATATATATATATAGTCTCTCTCAATGAAACCTATTCTATTCTATTGCTTGGCTTATATAATTTCTAGTCCTATGTTTTAAACACTGAAAATCAAAACTTGAAAGTTTCACGCAATATAGTGGCAAAACCCATACTACAAATTGAAATTTTAAAAAATGATGATTCTTAGTATTAGTAAACATCGCTGACTTTAGGGGAATAGCTTTTATATATAAAATATAATTTATAAAAAAGGACGAACATGTTTTGCGCTTAGCTAAATGACTTGGTTAAAACTCCGAAAGTAAATGAGAGGTTTCAAACAAATACAAAAGGTTAGAGGCACTTACCAAAAAACAATTTTAAAAATGAGCCTATGTTAAATCTTGAGGCAATGAATAAAGTTAACATCTCTGGACCCAAATATAGATTCAAAGTGCGAATGGCTGAAATGCACTTAACAAAAGTACAAAAACAAAATTGGAAAAGATATTTCACAAACCACATAACTTTAGGACACTTTAAGCTGCAGAAGACAAACAATCACAAATCAATTTTTTATCTAATATTGAAATAAGGAGGTAACTAATATATATAGTCAAAATTAATAAAGAGAGTACTAACAACAACAAAATTACCAAACCCAATATCTGTAAAATTACAAAACCAGATTATAAGATTTTGCACGCAGCCATTAAAGGAAAAGCATGAATTTTGAAATGACAAAAATGTATGGATGTTGGAAAGGTAAAACAATGTCAGTCTTAGTACGCCAGCCTTATTATATAAAAGTGTGGTTGAACATGTCTTTGCCAGCTACAGCCTTCCCCTTTGTTGGTACTGGACGGAACAAAACCCCTACCTGCCACGCACTGTATATGGCGTAAATCCATCACTAGAAAATGTAACTTACCAAAACGTCAAAACGTAGGAGCCCACACTAACCTGAGTACAATAAAGAATTTACGCTGATTCAAAATCCCAAAATCAAAGTTTATGGAAAACGGCTGAGTAGGGCACTGAAAAGGAAGTAAAATATTAGAAACAAAAATAAAACCGTGTATATACACATAATTATTTTAGGGATACCAGCCTTATAAATGTACTTTTAAATGATAAAAAATGCACGTACATATATACATATATATGCATGCAAGAAAAGCTACTATGGCTTACGTTTCTGAATAAGTACAGAATTAATGGCTTTACACACAAATGTACCAGCATGCCACATTTCGCCACGCACAAATAAACAGCACATGTAAAGGAGAAACGAGCCGCCGCTATAAGTAAAATTTAGTTGACGATACGAGCTGACAAAACCAAATGGCTACACGATTATGCCAGTAGCGCGCGCACGCAGAGCCAGCACAAGCGAAATCCGCGCCTTTATACCTGCAGACTACGTGACGGCTTTATGTCAAGAGCTCTGATTGGTAAATGGCGGGAAAAGGTTTTCTAATACTTAGCCTGAATAATGCTTAAGATTAGGGTATATTTCTGAATGCAACAAAGCTATTTAAATACAATAAAACTGGAGCGTAAGTGATGGGATGAGCATACATGGCCAGGCGTGTGTTGGAAGGTAATACAAATGGCGGCAATTAACGAATAACTCTGAACGAATTGTATCAAAGTGCCTGGCCGCGCGCCAAGCGCCCCAAACCCCACAGGCAGCCGTTGAAGATTGTGGCCGCCCTGAGCACGGACAACCGCAGGGACGCACCGATATATCATCCTGGTGGCGAAAAGAGGGTCGACAGCAGTCAAGTAAGCGCCAGCCGTCAAAACCCCGCAGCAAACAGGCCTATAGTAGCGGCCACGGCAGCTGACGGAAGTGCCCGCCAGTGGGCTCCAGCCTGCCCACCGTCCCAAACGCCGCCTCCTGTTGAAAGTTGGCTACCGAAGCAAACCGCTTCGTAGGCCAGAGGAGCACTATAATGAAACTGACTACCGAATCGTGTCCTCATGAATGGTTTGCCCGCACCGCGCTTATTTCAAACGCGGCTCTTTGATTTGGAGAGAGATCGGGCCAGTTTTATCCCAGTAACATCAAGGGTACACGCATCGCCGCGGGTGATCCTGGAGTTCTTTGTCTGCTGGTACTATGCTGAAAGGCGAAACTGAGCCTCCCATTTTCGACAGAGGGTCTGTAAACTGCATCAAGTATTAGAGGAGGTACTTTTCCCATCTGCATCTTTTCCGAGGTGCCATTGGCCCAGACTTCATCTTTATGGATGACAATGCACCTCGCCACATCGCAGACTCTTGCTGCTGAGGAGCTGCTGAAAGTGAAGATATCCCTCTAATGGATTGGCCAGTTTGCCCCGTGACTTAAATCCCATCGATGCGAATGCTTTGGGGTAAGACGTATTGCCAAACGCTCACATCATCCTGGCGCACAACCAACAACTCTATTGCCGGACGAGTGAATGGGCACTCCTACCTCAAGAAATGTTGCACCAGCTGGTTCTTGGAGTATGCGGAGACGGTGCAAAGCAACCATTGTAGTAAGTGTGAGGCCATACCAGTTACGGGCGCACATCCGCTGCTGTTCTTCCTGTTGATAGACAAATCGCGAGCCGATACGCGTTCAATAAAGCTTGTTTATGTTTCTGATTCCATACCGTATGCGTTAGCCCCTCAGCACCCCGACGTCATCCTACCCTCATTTCTGTGAATTTCATGGCCTCGGGATGATTTTTCGTGAAGTTATGGTAATAAACCTACCTGTTGCTAAGTTTGGTAATACACCAGTGTAATATTGTCTGCAAGCGCTAAAAACATATGGAACGGAAACATTATATTTGCATCTAGGATACGGTTTCGTAAAGGCTATATTCATCAAATGCACGATAACCCAAACCAAACGCGAAACATACCTTCTTCGCATGGAAAATGTCCAAACGAAACTATGAAAAATTTGCTAATTATGTAATTAAATTTATGCATCTACACAAAACCTATTTCAAAAAATTCCTCAAAATATTCCACAAATAAGAATTTTTCCCTTTTACTATGTATACACTCACTAAAGGCCTCTCAGTATAAGAGTACATTTTATGCCAGTATGATAAAACGCCTCACAAGACGGGGTAAATAAGAGATAAGGAATACAGAGTGCTGATTTATATACAAGTACATGCTAAATTAGGAGCTCTTTATTCTTAGCAGCCTATTAAGCAAAAATCACTATAAGTTTTTCCAGTCCAATTTTTTTCATAAATAGTGGTACTTGTTATTCAATTCCAATATTAATGTTAATTGCGTTCCTCGTCAATACAGCAGAAGACAAGGTAGACTTAGTAAGAAAACCCCAACAAATTAATGTGCGCTGCTGAATTAAAAGCATAATTATGCTGTATACAGCTTTTGGGAATATCTCGAACATCTGCCATGAACATATATCAATTAAACATACTTTTAATATCACAGCAAACATACCGACACTAACCCTAAGGCCTACTCTCATTTTTGCAACTTCCAATATTTTATTCTCTTTCTTCTGTAAGTAAATATAAATTTTTTACTAAAATGCGTTCCTATGCATTTTTGACTTGCAAAGTTTAACTTTAGTTAGAAAAGAGCATATTAAATTAAGAGTAGGAATTACAAATTTTATTGTGAGCATCAAAAATTTCATCTCCATTTGAAATTTGACATTTAAAAGCAGAAATATACGTATCGAATAGAAAATGCAGCAAATTTTCTCAATTGGTAATCAGCTTCAAGAATGAAATAACTTGTTTCTTTACAGCATTAAAGTGATTGTTAAACTTAGGGACTTATTATATTAAAGTTTTAATATATAAATCCCATTCGGCATCAAATGCCCAAATGGCCCTAACCTTGCATAAGGCTTCAAATGCGCTGTAAATGCATAGTGGTTTTGCCGTATAGAAGTACTCTAAATAGCGATAAAGCAGGAGGTCCTCTCGTGAAGTTGGTGGACGAGAAAGAGAGGTGAGAGGTTCCTGACCTTCTCCAGGGTGTTTTCCTTTTCCCTTCTCATCAGGTGGTCTCAAACCAAATTAAAATTTCGTTACCTGTATGGTGCTCAAAGCTATGATTAACGATAGGCGTACATTTATCCTTTAGCCACGATAACTTTCATAGGCCTCGATCTGACTTTGTCAGACTGGTGGCATTGGCAATAGCAACAATCATATATTTAAACTGAAATGTATTCAGTATCTAAGCTATTATATTCAATTTCACAATTTTAAATTAAAGCTAATTTTAATAACATATTGTTATTTCAAGTAAACGAATATTGCCAATATTTTATCTCGATTGATATAAAATGAGAATTTTGCTCGTGTCTCACTCAGAGAATTTCATAATATGATTGAAATCAAGAGCAAAATGCATGTTGATTTTCATATCTCTTATTTTACTTTGTACGTCCAAGTTTGCGAGATCAACCCCGACCCAAGTCAGTGAATTTTCATGATGTAAAAAATCGACAGCGTCCCTGTCGGATGATTATGTGGCATGTTAAAGATCCTTAGAGAGTGCCTATTTGTCTTATGTTCTCTCGGAAAAATTAAATTCCGAGTACAGTTTTGCATCGTCAGAGCTCAGGGGCCTCCCTCTGGAGAGACATCTGGGAGTTAAAATTACTTACTGCGATTGGTAAACCATTTATATCCGGGATGGCGAACCACTGTCACGCGTGCCATTGATGGCACGCGACAATATTTTGGACACGCCACCGATCAAAATGGTTTGCATTTTAATTCAAAATAACAAAGTTCATTATGAAGTATTGGCTGAGCCAAATGCGGGAGTGATCGGTCACAGTTTCAGCGAGATTTTCTTTCAGCCCAAAGAATTCCATTTCCAGAAAACGCTCTGCTTTTTTTATAAATTTGATGTGTGACTTCATTTAATAAATCCAAACCAACCCAGTTCGATTAGCTAGAAATAGAAAATTTTGAAAGGCAACTGGATTGATTTCCAAAGTCTAGTTTAATGTGGATTCAAACATTTGCTGAAAAGTATGAAAGTTGGAATTGATGGAAAACAGAAAAGATTAACAAGCAATATAAAGTGCGCTAAAAATGAAATTTTGTTTCATGAATCTGGATTCCCGTAAAAGCATTTAACTGTTTGAAGAAACTGGGCCATGCTTATTTCAACCTTTTTTGATTCACCATGTCTGTTAGCCATTATTCTCAGAGATGAAAAACGTTTAAGACTCCGCTTAGAAACTGTTTGGCATATGACTCAACCCAGCATGCATGCTAAAGTAACATCTTACAATCCTATTATAAGTCATTTTTCATCTAATCAGCAGCAGCAGAAATCCTGAATTAATGTTACTTTTAATTTGAATTACATCGTAACCAAAAACATTTACTACTATAAAGTGCAAATACTTTTTCCAAAATAAATGTGAAGAGCTTTTGGGTTGTGTTATATTTAGTTTTATTATTTTCCCAATAATCGTAAGTCAAAAATTATATGACGGCACGTCTATAATTTCACTTCAAATATTTCTTTTTTATGGAAAAATTGCACTTTGATCCATAGCTGGGTCAAGCACCCTGACCTATGTGTCACACTCAAGAAAGAAATACTGCCCTGGGGAAATGTACTAGGTTCAATGAGGAAATACAAAATCCAGCCTGATTAGAATGGAAACTGTTGGCATTTATTGCAAGAATTCTGATATTAATAAAGTACTTATAATGAGCCCCTGAAAAATTCAGGTCTTAAAGAAAAGATGTCTGCTTACCTTTCCTTGGACAAGTTAGCTTTTCATCATTTAATCTTATGCAAAAAATTAATTTTGGATACCAAAAGAGGGATCCCAAGACTTCCCATCTGCCGAATGAAAGATTTACGAATTAAAAGAAAACGAAGCTATTTTTAGATTAAAGAAGTCCCATACGAAGTAACCCGCTATTTACCACATAGCCCCTGAAACGTGTCCGAAAAATAAATTTTCTCTTTGAGTATCAGCGACTATATCCCTCTTTCAATGGTTGATCTAACTACTGGTGTGAACCAAAAGTTTCGTAACATTTCTTTCAAACACCTTTTGATACGCTTTGCTGAACGCCAAAGAACTTTATACCGGCAGTAAAGACAAACAATTAAAACTAAAACACATAACACACAAGGAGCAAGTTGGGAGATCTTGCCACAAGAAGGCTACAAGTCTATCTATTGCAACTTCAAACTCTGCTGCTTTTTTCTTATTGAAAAAATTCTTCAGATAAGTTTTTTCTTCCGATTTTACTTCTGTTTCATCAGATATGTTCCAAAACATCCGTTCTTAATCCTTATTAACTGAAAAATACCCTTCTGATAAGTTTCCAAAAGAAATATTTCACTAAAACTTGGAGAGTTAGCGCGTACTTTTGCGTAAATTGCAAATATATTTTTGTGAATTGTACTGATTTTATTAATCCACAAATTATCATCATGAGTAAGAATAATGATTATAAAATTATATATACAGGATGTCCTAGCTTCAAGTATATCTCAAAAGTTATAGCTTATTATTACGGAACTACCCATCGAATGTAATAAATTGTTCATACGTGGATCGGAAACCTCTCCGGAGATTTTTTTGTGTTTAGTCCGATCGGTCACAAGTGGCGCATTATTCGGCAATGGCAACGATAAACTTGTTGCATTGGACTTTACACAAAGATGGACCCCATTGCTGCAGTGCGTACTTTGGTTAACGGAATTTAAATCAGTCACACGGGTACAGCGACGTGTTCGTAGAAAATAGAATGTCGTTACTGGTTTGCCTAATATACTAACAAGGACTCCTATTAAGTGAATCACGTTCGATCAGCAATGTGTTGTATCCCGAAAACTTAAGCTACTACCCAGTTTGAGATATGAAAGTCCCCGCCCCTTTGAAGTTCCTTCCCATTTGGTGGATAGTTTTTTTTGATGTTGATATTCTGTTCTGTTCAAACATTCTATTCAAAATCTCCCTATGCTCCTAGTGTTATGTGTTTTAATTGTTTGTCTTTTACTGCCGGTATAAAGTTCTTTAGCGTATTACTTCTTAGGGCTTACTACTTTGGGTAAGTACAAGTGGACATCCTTTCCATATTTTCGTTCCTTTTCATTGTTAACCAATATTTGCCATTTTCTTCTTTCACTTTACTACTGATAGATCATAGGAAAACTTTGGGTGGTGTCTAAACAAATTTGGCTCAATCAAAAATAAATTCTGCAACTCCTCTCCCATAAGCAATAATCTGTATAGCATACATAAGCAATAATCTTCTTCGACATTATAGCAATATAATTTAAGCATCTTTATCTCGATTTAATTCAGTTATTTAATATGAAATTCTTCGACTATAATATAACTAAATTTAAATAACACGAAAACAAAATTATAAAACATAAGAACTTGTATAGTTCGTTATTATTATTGTACATAGTTCCCAATATTATTATATTTATTGCAAAAATTTTCTTTTCAAAATTAAATTTTTTAATTAGACTGCTTTTATCGAATGCCTTTTTTTAATTAGAATGCATTTTTTTCACTTATTTTACAGCATTTTTATAAAATACTCTTCTTCTTTTAACATTATTATCGGCAAACCTTAATATTTATGTTTAATTTAAACTACTCATGGACAAAAAATCTTAGTGCACCAAGAAATAATTGCGGGATCGTAACAAAACTTAGCATGAATGTACATATCGACGATATATGCAAATGATTAGAAATGCAGCGTGATAGCGCATTACGAATAGCCGGTAGAAGGCATTTAACGTCGTTCTCTTTGAAGTATGTTATAGTAACCAAAGCTTGCTTGAGTGCGCTGAATCGCTTACAGCAAAGTTTGAGTAGACGTGTCATTACAAAAGTTTTCGAAGACAAGGAGCAGCTGTCGCAGCCGAGAGGGGAGGATCATCGGTATAATGGAAGCTGGGTGGTCAGCTAGGCGATTAGCTTGTCAATTAGACCACTTTAATTGTGTTGTGAGAAGCTGCGTTGGGACCAGTAGACCGCGATGTCGCTTTACACGAAGACCAGAGTCAGGACGCCCCCGACAGACTTAGTCGTCGAGAATACCGCCACATTGTCAGAAATGCACGCATACAGCTACAACTGTTTCATCGGCCGCCATCCATGCACAGGTAGCACATTCACTAGGGGTCCCTGTTTCTTCTCGAACCATACGAAAGCGCTTGGCTGAAAGACATTTGGGAAGGAGGCGCCCATCACGTGTGCAGCTATTGACACCCACCTATAGACGACTCCGTTTGGAGTGGTGCCATGCACGAGGAAACTGGCCGTGCTTTTAAATGCGAAAACCAGGTCGTCTTTAGCGATTTAACCCAGATTCAATCTCAGCAGTGATGACAATCGTTCGTGCGTGGAGGACCCAGTGGTGAACGCCTCAATCCTGCCTTTGCTTTACAGCGACACACTGCTCCCACATCTGCGTAAAGTTGGTATAGTGCCATTGCGTACAATACATGGTCACCCCAGTATTGATCCGGTGGCAACTTACAGCCCAGCAGGCTGTCCGCAACCACATGTGTTGCCATCATACAATGGCTCCCCAGGAGTTTTTCAACAAGACAATGCTCGGCCTCACACGGGCAAAGGTATCACAAGATCATCTCCGCACTGTTACTACCCTTCTTTGCTCACTGACCCCCAGATTTGACCCAATCGGAGCATATCTGGGATCAGCTTTGTGACGGCGAGTTGGCATTCTATGAGTTTTGAACAAAACCAGAAAGTAAGGTTGCCTGAAAATATGAACAAAATGTCTCAAAACATCATACAGAACTTGTATGTCTCAATGTCCGATTATATGGCATCGTGCATTCGCGTTATAGAGGGGGTTCAACAGGGTATTAAATCCTGCGTTCTTTTGCCTTTTTCTCTGAAATAAATGATTCTTTTTCTTTGATTTACTAATCATTTACTTATATGAAAGTAGTAATTACGTATGTAAAATTTCGTTCATTTTGACGACTCCTTCTTGGTGCGCTAGATTTTTTGCCCATGAGTATGTATTGTTAATTACTTGTTCCACACACTTAATTTTTGAATAATTTTTATCTATGTTCGTTATAGCTATATTTGATAGGTGTAACTCTTAAAAAATTTCACTTGCGATTAATTCCATACATTAATATACATTACTCAGTTATTTGAGCCCAAAGGAGTTTAATTCTTACTACCACAGCAATTACAGAAATGCGATATATATTTTTTTTTTCTGTATAACCTGATTTTTTACATCTTGATTTTCTCATATCAATAACATATCCTTCGTTTACTTTCAATTCCTTGTTTCGCTTTCAAGTGCATTTAATTTTTCTGCCTTACCCATGTTTTCAATAACACACACGCCGGCAACACAAACTTCATTGTGAATAACTTTCTCATCTTTTAATAAGTTAGAATTAAAATAATTCAGTAAATGGGCTCCTCAATTTCCACGAAACTTAGAAAATGAAAAACAACCATCACAGCAATGATATGTGGTGCTCAAACAAACAGTTTACAAATGATGTAGTTTTCAGAAAAGCTTGTACCTTAGGTAAAAAATCCAAAGATCATCTAGCTTTGTAAGTCAAATAAATTACACGCTTTACTCATCATGGCACCGAAGGATATTCCCCAAGAAGATAGTCAATGTTTTCAAAATTTATGCCTATCAAGATGACTAGCGCCACCTTCAGCCTTTCGCTGTATGCTCTTTTTATGTCTAAGTTCGAGAAAAACTTTGTCGCCAAATATAGCTAAATTTTGTGACGGATGCTCCAGAACAAACCTAGAAAGCTCTCAATTAATTATTTGTAGAGATACCTCTAAAAAAATCTAGAATGGAAAAAAATAATTCACTGTAGTGAAATGAGAGTTTCAAATTAGGATTTGCCAGAGACCGTGTACCACTTTTTTCAATCTTGCGATATCAGATCTACATATTTGAATTTCTTTGTTCTATATTTCTATGTTCTACGTGATGTACTAGAGAGGATTTATACTTAGGTGCTTTCATTACCGTTAAATATAAATCTGCCATACTCTCTAGAAAAGTGGTATTACTTTAAAAAAGACAACACTGTTTTTATAATAATCCATGACATGCAATATAAATAAATATATGTAGTATTACGAATTTTGTGTAAATGGGAGGTGTAAATAATTTGTATTTAAGTGTTTAATGCATTTATATTACTCTATGTGTTATATTTATTTCATGTTAAAATTGTGCTACGCACAAGCAATGCCGCCCCTTACGTTATAATGGCGATTCAATGAGAACTTGGCAAAATATTGGCGGTAGAGCCAAGTTGGCATCATTTTTGGCGACCGGTTGCGTAATAATTTGGCGACTTTGGCGTCGTTGGCGACCATGTTGGCAAGTTCGGAACCCTCTGGAATCTTCTAGAAAGTAGTGGATTTCTCCACTAATGTCACGAGCGGCTAAATTTCTGTAAGTTTCTGTCGCCGGTATAAAACAAAGATGCTCGCCGGAACGGGGAGGGAGGAGATCTATTTCACTAGCGATTATCTCGGCTGTGCTTGTGAATAATTCAGACATGTGTATTTTTAAACACTGGTTATTGTGTTTTTGACTTCCAAGCTGTAGAAGGTGAGAAATAATCTTCGGAGATTTATTCTTGTGAATATTGCTGCTGAATCCTGTATTTAAAGGATTGGATTTTTGTTAATAAATTCACACTTCTTTGAAGAAATGTTTATTTTCTTTGTGATTGTTTTGTATAAAAATCCCCGAACCCTCGGATCTACGTAACAATATTTAAGCATAAGAGTACAAAATAAAAATCTAAAAAATAATTTTTCCTAGTAACAGTAAAATTCAATTTAGAATAACTTATTATGTATGTTCTTTTGAATCTTTGAATCACATTTTAAAAAGTTTGTTACCTGTTTGTCGTTAGAGAGAGGATATTTATTCAAGAAATTGAAGCAAGAAAAATATATAAAGAATACATGATTTTGAATTGTAAATTCTCATGTGGGAAAAATTTAGATACATTTTTAACAAAAACTATAAAATTTCTGTTTCTGTATCTCTATTTTATAAAATACCTATATCCACATTTAATTTTGTATCAAGAAAGTTTTTGAAAAGAAAAAAAAATTAAAGTTACCGAATATCCTCTTTTACTTGAATACCTGAAATCTTTTATGTTTGAAAAAAATATTGCAGAATATAGACTATTTATATGAACTTGTAGTTACACATATGTATGCATAAAACCCCAACAAAATAAATATTTTGCATCATATTTCTAGTGATTATTTATCTTTCCCTTTTGCCCTAGGGGCTTCGTAAAGAATGCGACTTCCTACACCATCATACGCTTCTCTCCAAATATTTTCAGAAGCATTATATTTAAATATGATCTCCGCTTGTATGTTTGGATGTTTTCCAAAAGAAATTACATAAACAAAAGTCGCAGAAATAGAAAACTGTGTTTGAAGTTTAGCTTCGTATGAAAGTTTATATATATAAAAAAAATAAAATGTCTTTTAGAAAAAAAATTTTCAGTTTTATTTTTATTGCTAAAAATCGCCTTTAGACCCTTTTGTTCTCATTCACTAAACGACACACTCTGAAGCCTTGAGAGGGATATTAATGAATGATCCAGAGAGAAAGGGAAGCTTTCCACGAGGATGAAGTTATACCCACGAAAATACCCGTACAACGCCGGGCTAAATGGAGAGTAAAGAGGACCGTACGAAGGGGTAAAGAGTTGGAAGAATTTTAAGGTAACCGCGCGACTACTTTTGGAACCGTGATTTTAAAAAAGCGCATAAATGGATAATTTACATGATATTTAGTGTCACTCTAGGATAAGAATACATAGCCAAATGGTTTTATGACAGCTTCAGAAAAAATAATTAAATACAAATATTTCGGCAAAAATTAAATTACCATAACCTTTTTTCAAAATGTGTTCTCCTTTTTATAAAAAAATTTTTCCATTATAATACTATTTTTCCTGTATATAGTTCAGACCTCTGTACCGATGCTCAACTATGATTTTTGAAAAATTCACATTATTTTCAGAGTTACAACTCATTGATAATTATCGGCGTTTTTTTCTTAAAATTTCTCACCTCTGTTGTCGTAAAATATGGATAAACCTACTCTGAGTTATTATATATTTCTGGGGAATTCTAGTTGGAGCCTGTAGAGAGGTCTGAGCGCGATAGACAGGCAAAATATTATTATAATAGAGGCATTTTTTTACAAAAGGAGAGTATTTTGAAAAAAGACTATTCTAAGTTAATTTTGCCAAAATAATGTATTTAAATAATTTTTTATCAAAATGTCCTTAAAACAATTTTATACATGTATTCTTATCTAAGTGACACTAAACATCAATTACACAGACACCAGGAAGTGCTGACACTGAGAGATAAAAGGGAAAATTTCCAAGACTAAAAGCTATACACTTGAACAAGCCCGTGCAATGTCGAGTCATGCAGCTGGTGATCTCTTAATTTTTGACTACAGCGAAGAGACCAGAACAACACTGGAGCGATCAGTCCATTCCCAAACTTCCGCATTACACCTCGTGAAAACAGTGTTTCCTCGATAATAAACAGGACGTATTGGCAAATGAAACTAGATTTCATACTCGACAGACATAATGCTGGCTGCTAATTTATGGCCATAACTAGTTGACTACCTCTACCATATCCATATCGCTTTAATTTTTCCCAAGATAAAACAATTCTAAACATTAAATTTCCTCATGTATTTATCATTTTATCTTCACATATTTATTACTTTTCTCTGAAATAGCGAGTGATACATTAACCCCTTAAAAGCCACCGACGTATACATATGCTCAATTAGTGCGTTAAATGTTCCGGACGTATATATACGTATGTCCGAAATATGATCCTATTTTCTTGCGCTGCTATCAGTTTCAAAACAATTCTGATGGCTTTAGAATGCAATAAAATGACCTGGACAGTGTTTGGGAAGAATTTACTCATTTCATAGATAAATTTGTTTTTTTACACTTTTTCCCCCTCCAATACACAATACACACGCCTAAGTGAAAAACTGTGGCACTAGGTAGTGAATAGTGTGTTTTTTAATCGGCGGTTAAGTGGTTAGTTTTTATCTTCTTAAATTAAGTATAAATTGTAATTTCTTAACAAAATGAAATTAATTGCATAATAAATTAATTACATAATGAAGGAGAAAATGCACTTCATCTGTTTTCTATAGAATTCATTATTGTCACGAAACATGTTGAAATAATTTAACACTTTTCCATAGTTTACTATACAAGAATCGAATTGCGAAAGATGAAGTTTATTTGAGATCTATATGGTATCATTCCAATGAGATTTTTAATAATATTTGGAAAAAAATAATAAATTTAACAATAGCCAATGTTTGGAACTGAAATAGCTGCGTTTCATAAAACTTGATAAGATATTGAAAGTATTCAAAAAGCGTTAAATTAATTTCCAAAAACAATTTTTGAAATCACGTTGTTGCTATCTAAAATATAACACACAAATATTTTATATTGTTTACTCTTTTTCATATCAATTAATAAAATTTATCTCACACTTTATTTGTTTATATATCTAAAACAGTAATGGCAAGAGATTAACAAACTGGTGTTTAGATAGTTAAAACCATAAATTAACTCAATTTGGCATGATATTATAAATATCTTAACCACCAAAATATCATTTACTTCGTTCACTCAGAATTATGATTTCATAGTAGTTTAATGTAGAAAATTATATTATTTTTTGCTTCTAAAAATTAACTTATAACTGTACATAAGAACACAAGTCGTTATTGGAAAATTTAATATACAGTATTTTTCTTAAAAGTTAACCAGATAAATCTTACAACAATGAATTCGTTCAAGCTGGCAGATATATAAAATTCTATGCTTATGTTAACTAACAAAGTTAAGCGTAAAGTTATTCGTACGTGCTTAACTGTATGCTAAAACTTACTTTTTTTTAAATTTCTAGAATAAAACTGCCCACACACAAACAAAAGTTTTAAAAAAATGTTTTCAAGACTAAGCTTTTCGATAATATCAAGATAGTAAATGACGCATATAACTCTTAAGAACTGACGCAGAAACATAGGTGTTCGTAAAACTTCAGGAGCATTCAATTCCACATTGGAACTTTAAAAGCCAAGATAGTAAATGTTTTCTACTATAAAACGGTATTTATATTTGAAATTTCAGCCTTTCGGCACTTTACATGAGTCCTAGAAGAAAAACAGTATTCGTGAACAAAAATTCTAACAACGCAAATATTTTGGACATTCTTGAAATCGTTTCTTGCTTTTCGTTTTTTCCTTCGGGGCTCAAGGAACGAAGCAAACTTCTCAATATTTTGAATTTCCTTTAGAATATATTGCTTGGAATTATGAAAAATATATTTAACTGTAGAAATGGAATATAGTATTTAGATTATTTTTAGTAGAGCTGACTACAGCTGAACGGTGATTTTGTAGGGTATAAATGGATAATATTTATGATATTTAGTGTCACTTAGATTAGAAACGCATATAAAATTGGCTTCTAAGAATAGTGAATATGCAATGAAAATTATTTAAGCAATATTTGACAAAATGAACATAGAATGACTAATTGTCTAAATATCTCCTCTTTCTGAAAATTGCTTCTATTATAATAATATTTTGCCTGTATATAGCCTGACCTCTTGTCCAGAGGCTCAACTGCAAATTTTGAAATATATGACATAGAAGTGGTATATCCATGTTTCTACGACAACAGAGTGGCGGTACCTAAGAAAACCGCCGATCATTATTTCCAATGGGTTGTAACTCTGAAAATAATGTGAATTTTCAAACATCATACGGTTTCTGTACAGAGGTTCAGTTACGCAAAATATTATTATAATAGAAGCATTTTTTCTACAAAAGGAGAATATTTTGAAAAGCGCTATTCTTTTGCCGAAATATTGTATTTAAATAAATTTTTTTGTCAAAATATCCCTAAAACAATTTTACATGTATTATATTGCGCGACACTAAATATTATGAAAAATTATCCATTTATAGCTTTAAAAATCACGGTTCCGAACGTGAAGTCAGTACCTGCTGGTTCTACGGCAAACAGGAATGTTTCCCCAAAAGCTATAATTCAGTTTGAAAGACATTTGATAAAGTTTTTTAAACATAAACTTTAATTTTTAAGTTAGTTCCACTCCAATGTATACTGACTCATTTATAGGTTATTTATATTTGTTAATAATTATAAATAATAAAACTGATTACAAAACAATAATGCTTTTCTCAGATTTAGCGCTTAAACTTAATTTTTAACTCTACTAGAAGAAATTTTCGTTGATTTGCATTGATCTACGCAATTTTAATACAAATTCTTTACGGCAAACCAAAACATTTTACGTTTCTGCACACACAATACTGGTAAAGTAAAGTGTATGTTTAAATTCCCACAAATATGGCTTCTTCACGAAAATTTAACCATATCCTATCTACGAAATACAAGCTTTGACAAAACACAATGCTCACAAAATAAATTTAAACTTCTACTTATCATTAGAAATACACCAAAAGTGGAAAGGTCATTTAAACGAACTAATGATCCTGTTTTTTAATTAATAGGAAAACGCTTACAAGGCTTTACCCCGGTTGAAGAACCTTTTGTTTTACTTGTAATTTCCACGGCAAATTTTTATAAAGATATTATATATTAAATGATATTACGCAACGACCATGTCTGAACCGGGATTTTGCGCATAAACGAATACCATTTTATAAATTGAGTGTCACTTGTGATTAGGGTACCTATATGAAATGACGGTTTAAAGGAGTATTTACAAATAAAAGCACAAGCACAATATTTTGGTACGTACCACCATGAACCATAATTTTAAAATAGCCCTGCATGAAAATGCTCTGCCATAAAAATATTTTGCTCAGACATAACTGATTTCTGTACAGAGGCCTGGGGCATTTTAAAACGGTACAAACCTGTAAAGTGGTTTATCCAAGTTTTTACGACAACAGAGTGAGAAACCTTAAAGAAAACCCGACCATTATTTCAATGGGTTGTAACTCTGAAAATAATGCAATTTTCAAACATCATATTGAGCTCTTCGCAGAGGCCCAGCTACATATGCAAATATTATTATAATAGAAGCGATTTTTCATTAAAGGAGAATATTTTAAGTGTTATTTAAGTTAATTTGTACTAAAAATATTGTATCAAATAATTTCGTCAAACGTAAGTCCAAAACAATTTTGCTTATGTATTATATCTATGACAATAATTATCAGGAAATTATCCATTTATGCGCCTTTTTTAAACAGTGGTTCCAAACGTAGTCGGATACCCGAACATTATATAATATATACATATATATATATTATATATATATATAGTCTCTCTCAATGAAACCTATTCTATTCTATTGCTTGGCTTATATAATTTCTAGTCCTATGTTTTAAACACTGAAAATCAAAACTTGAAAGTTTCACGCAATATAGTGGCAAAACCCATACTACAAATTGAAATTTTAAAAAATGATGATTCTTAGTATTAGTAAACATCGCTGACTTTAGGGGAATAGCTTTTATATATAAAATATAATTTATAAAAAAGGACGAACATGTTTTGCGCTTAGCTAAATGACTTGGTTAAAACTCCGAAAGTAAATGAGAGGTTTCAAACAAATACAAAAGGTTAGAGGCACTTACCAAAAAACAATTTTAAAAATGAGCCTATGTTAAATCTTGAGGCAATGAATAAAGTTAACATCTCTGGACCCAAATATAGATTCAAAGTGCGAATGGCTGAAATGCACTTAACAAAAGTACAAAAACAAAATTGGAAAAGATATTTCACAAACCACATAACTTTAGGACACTTTAAGCTGCAGAAGACAAACAATCACAAATCAATTTTTTATCTAATATTGAAATAAGGAGGTAACTAATATATATAGTCAAAATTAATAAAGAGAGTACTAACAACAACAAAATTACCAAACCCAATATCTGTAAAATTACAAAACCAGATTATAAGATTTTGCACGCAGCCATTAAAGGAAAAGCATGAATTTTGAAATGACAAAAATGTATGGATGTTGGAAAGGTAAAACAATGTCAGTCTTAGTACGCCAGCCTTATTATATAAAAGTGTGGTTGAACATGTCTTTGCCAGCTACAGCCTTCCCCTTTGTTGGTACTGGACGGAACAAAACCCCTACCTGCCACGCACTGTATATGGCGTAAATCCATCACTAGAAAATGTAACTTACCAAAACGTCAAAACGTAGGAGCCCACACTAACCTGAGTACAATAAAGAATTTACGCTGATTCAAAATCCCAAAATCAAAGTTTATGGAAAACGGCTGAGTAGGGCACTGAAAAGGAAGTAAAATATTAGAAACAAAAATAAAACCGTGTATATACACATAATTATTTTAGGGATACCAGCCTTATAAATGTACTTTTAAATGATAAAAAATGCACGTACATATATACATATATATGCATGCAAGAAAAGCTACTATGGCTTACGTTTCTGAATAAGTACAGAATTAATGGCTTTACACACAAATGTACCAGCATGCCACATTTCGCCACGCACAAATAAACAGCACATGTAAAGGAGAAACGAGCCGCCGCTATAAGTAAAATTTAGTTGACGATACGAGCTGACAAAACCAAATGGCTACACGATTATGCCAGTAGCGCGCGCACGCAGAGCCAGCACAAGCGAAATCCGCGCCTTTATACCTGCAGACTACGTGACGGCTTTATGTCAAGAGCTCTGATTGGTAAATGGCGGGAAAAGGTTTTCTAATACTTAGCCTGAATAATGCTTAAGATTAGGGTATATTTCTGAATGCAACAAAGCTATTTAAATACAATAAAACTGGAGCGTAAGTGATGGGATGAGCATACATGGCCAGGCGTGTGTTGGAAGGTAATACAAATGGCGGCAATTAACGAATAACTCTGAACGAATTGTATCAAAGTGCCTGGCCGCGCGCCAAGCGCCCCAAACCCCACAGGCAGCCGTTGAAGATTTTTTTTTAAATTGTGTCATTCTTTCTTCATTTTTTGCCAAAAAATTTCCCTTAAAATTTTTTTTTATAATTATATCCCGAAAAAATTTTATATGTATGTTTTAATTCTTAACAAATATCTAAAAAAAAATATTCAATTATATGCTTTTTCAAAACCACTTTCCGAACGTAGTCGGAGACCTTAACATTCTGCGATTAACAAAATTATGTACAATAGCTGAAAATTTTATTTTATTCCTTTATTAAAATTTAAACTCTTTTAATAATGTATGATAATAGCTTATCATACAATTACATTTTTGAGTTATATTTACTGTGACATTAATTATAATAGTGAGTTATTAATATGTCCATGTAATTAGGTAAATATTTATATATACAGTCGGACCTCTCTATAACGAAGTTGCTAAATCCCGGGAAAACGTTATATGGAAAATTCGTTATATAGAGGTTCATCATTTAATATACTTTATAAACCACATAAAACAAATTTTTAATTCAAAAACACTCTATATTAAAAAAGTAATTATTCACACTTTTTTAAAAATTAATATATGTTTGTTTTATATATCTTACTCATCAAAAGACAAACAAAGAAAGAAAAACAAGAAAAAGAATGTCGAAGAATTCACTGTATTTTCAATATTAAGAAAATAATTTTATACTAAAATTAATTAAATTTAAGGATATTTTATAATTTAAAACATACAATAAATATTAAGCATATTATATTATAATTAGAACACGGGGACACGGGACAACTCCACTGAGGGTGAAAGAGGATATCGAAGATGTTTCTAGTGAACTGGGTAATGGGGGTTAAAGGTTGCACTTCTTGGATGAAACGTCCAGAACTCTATAGCTCTCGGCGAATTAGGATCTAATAAAACCAGTTCCAGATTTATGACCCCATAAAATTTTGTTAAAGAGAATAACTTTGAAATTTTTTCAGAAATACTTTAAAAAAGGGAGAACAAAAATTGAATCACAAAAGAAAAAGTTCATTATGTAGAAAATTCACTTCGCTATAGAGAGGTTATTTTACGAAGAAAATCGTGAAATGTTCAAGGTCTTAGGGAAAAGTTCGCTATATAGAAAAATTCGCAATATAGAGGTTCGAATGTATTTTATATGGTTACGTTACAAACTTTTGTCATTTTTAACGTTTTTATATTTTATCAAAAAACCAATCCAAATTTTATTCTAAATCAAACTTTACATTGGTAAAACATTAACAGAATGAATGGGATGTTGAAAAGCTAAATATTTAATGTTTGCTATAAATAATTTATTAATTGTAGAATGTTTCATAAATGGATAGAGAGAAAGAGGAAAAGATTTATTTATTTAAATAATTTAATACAATTATTGTACAAGAAGAAGTTTAAAGGCAAGTTATACCGAACTTTCTTTAATTATAAGACACATATAAAATTATAATTGAAATTAAATATTAATTTAAAGAAAATAATGCAAAGTAGAGTAGTGCAATAAAGTGTTATCATTGAAGCAAAACAAAAACAACACATTAAAAGATATATTTCAAAAATTAAAAATATGCTGCATCAAAAAATTAAAATTTATTAAAAGTCATTATATTAGAATTGCAAAAGCGTATTTAAATTTGTAGTATTCAATTTTAGTATCAAACTTTTACTATATTTGTGGTATTTAATTAATTATCCGAGTTAGAAAATATATAATATTTAACCAAGTCTGTTGTTCTAACTGTAAATCTTTTGAAAAATAAAAATCTGTAGTCGTTTTTAATTTTCGTGATAGATGTTACCTGTTGAAACTAAAAAAAATGTTGCAAATTTTAGAAGAGTGATATTAATATATTTTTACTAATTATACAACAGCATGTATATAATGTTAAATTTCGAATATGATATAGAAATAATTCAAAATATTGAAGCGTGTTCTTAAAAAGGCAAAAACATACGCGTTTTGTGAATATATATATATATATATATATATATATATATATATATATATATATATATATATATATATTGGTAAAATATCCAGATCATTTTAACTGAAAAATTCACATGTTAAATTCAGAAAAGAAATGGGTAAAATACTTTATTAGACATTCAGACATACCCAAAATACATGGGGGATGAAAAAATTTTTATTTACCTGTACAATTAGCGGATGAAAGGATCAGATCTTAATGTTTCCAAAGGGATTCGACAACGTTCGGGAAACCCTGATTTTTTAAAAAACGCATTGGATAATTTTATGATTTTTTGTGTACTTAGGTTAGAATAGTGCAAAATTGTTTTAACATTATCTCAAAAATTATTTAAATAGAATATTTTGGCAAAAAATTAACCAGAATAAAATTTTTTAAAAGTTCTCCTTTTTTAAAAAAGCTTTATAATAAAAGGGGGGTGTGTGTGTGTGTGTGTGTGTGTGTGTGTGTGTGTGTGTGTGTGTGTGTGTGGTGTGTGTGTTGTGTGTGTGTGTGTGTGTGTGTGTGTGTGTGTGTGTGTGTGTGTGTGTGTGTGTGTGTG
Organism: Trichonephila inaurata madagascariensis; assembly: GCA_019973955.1. NCBI lineage: Eukaryota > Metazoa > Arthropoda > Arachnida > Araneae > Nephilidae > Trichonephila > Trichonephila inaurata. The sequence goes on from BMAV01027655.1 coordinate 50,901, forward strand.
TGTGTGTGTGTGTGTGTGTGTGTGTGTGTGTGTGTGTGTGTGTGTGTGTGTGTGCTTATATAAAGTAAAGACTTCTCCAGAGAGTCTGAACTAGGACTTTTCAAAAATTCACATTATTTTCAGAGTTACCACCAATTGAAATAGTTATCGGCGTTTTTTTCTTAAAATTTCTGCCCTCAGTTGTAGTAAAATATGAATAAATTCACTTCTAATTTATATAATTCAAAAATTCTAGTTCAGCCTCTGTACAAAGGTCTGAGCTATATACAGGCAAAATATTATTATAATAGAAGCATTTTTCATAAAAGGAGAATGTTTTGAAAATTCGTCATTCTATGTTCATTTTTTGTCAAAATACTGTACTTAAATAGTTCTTTATTGTAATGATATTCTTAAAAAAATTTTATGCATGTTTTCTAATCTAAGAGACACTAAATATCATAAATAGTATCCATTTACACGCTTTTGCAAAATCATGGTTCTGAACTTAGTCGGATACCTTAATATGTCCATATAAAGCTTTTGTTTGAAACCCAAGGAGAGACAATATCATAAAGAATGAGTAAAAATCAAGTGAAGTGAATATATTTAACAGTCTTTGAACTCAGCATAAGGAAATGAGCTAAGTTTAATTTCTGTGAGTTTATCAAATCTCTAAGAAAAATTGCCAAAGCATGAAATTTGGAACAAACTTTTAATTAACTTAGAAACTTTTGACTGTTAGCAGCTTTTAATGAGTAAAGTTCTAAAAATAGGAAGTAAAAATGATATAACGTGCTATGGACATGTGTTAATTTCGATATCTGTATGATATTGGGAAGTTTCTATCCCTTGGCTCAAAAGTCTTTTCGAGGAAATTGGACCGTATGTCTTTGCGAATATGCTTAAGCAAACTTCAAAGCATTTTATCGAGTTTTCATCCACTTTATACCACTTTCAAAGAATTTAGTTTATAATTAATGTAAACTAAGCTCTGTATTATCCCAGTCAGTTTCTTTTTGTTGGTTGCTAATTGTAGTTTGGGCATTTCACATCATTCGTAATTTGACGCATCACTTATGCTCATAACTTATTTTTTGTTGTCCTGTTTAAAAATTTAATTTAAATAGCTGTCAAAATATCCCTCCTTCTTAGAGCAATTATTTAAAATAATACCTCATATTCATTTTACCTCATTCTTAAGATTAACAAGTAAACTGTTTATTAAAATGGTCTTCACAACTAATCTTCTACTTATTGGCAATTAGAGAAATGTAATCCTTAAAAGGACCATGGTATTAGATCGGTATGCATTCCTTACCTCGAAAAGGTTACAGCTAATTTTAAATATATTTGCAATTTGAGAAATGTAACATATAAAAAAAACTATTGTAACAGAATGGCACACATTCCTTATCTAAAAAAGGCACTTATAAAAGAACATCCTTTTCCAGAACAATACACATGCCTTTGTTTCGTAATTGTATTGTATATTAGTATAATTATTATTACTCTAAGGACACCCTCTCTTCATAAGTGAGTTTTAGTGAATTTTTCAGATCCCATGTTCATCTTAATCACAGTCGAATGCGTAATTTCGAATTATAGTGATCAGATTAGTTCAAAATTTGATCCGCACTCTCCAAAGTTCTGGAGTAACAAATGATGAAGGTCTGTGCCCTAAGTAATGTATCCCAAGTTGAGACGACCAACCTGTATTATTGCTCACATGGACGAATATATGCAGACAATGTTGCTACAAAAGATGAAACCAAATACAGAATTTAATATTCAAATTACAATTATTAGTCATTTAATTCACTTACAAAACTATTCTTAGTCAATCCATTATCTGCATTTGAGATTTCTTTGAATTTAATTTAAATAGAAATAAATACTTTCTTCGTGGAGTTTTTTTTCCTTTTACTAGAACTCATATCCTTATTTAATTTATCTTACAAAAATTATAATACACATCTATTGATATTTTTTTTACAAAACATGCCGCAGTAAAATCTAATTTTTGTAAAGCTTAATACAGCGAGTGAATCTTGAAAGTAGAATTTCATGTTTAGAAAGAAAACATATTTTTCTAAAAGCGCAATTCAAATTTAGTGTAAGGTAACAAATTCAAAATTTATGTAAAGCACAATTCAAATTTAGTGTAAGGTAACAAATTCAAAATTTATGTAAAGCACAATTGTTGAAAACAGTAACACAGTTTTGCATAAAACTATCGAAACATCCATTTAGTGTCAAAAGTTTGAATCTAATGTTGCTTCCCTGTATTGCATTTATATAGAATGAAAAGAATAATCTAGCATTTAAACCTTTTTAATCAACTACACTACTGGCCATTAAAATTGCTACACCAAGAAGGCGGCATGCTACAGACGTGAAATTTAAATGACAGGAAGAAGTATGAAGAAGTATGTGGTATGTAAATGATTAACGTTTCAACGCATTCAGATAAAGCAGGCACCGGTAGTGACACCAACAACGTGTTTAAATGAAGAAATTGTTTATCCGGTTTCTCATACACAAATTGCATTTGAACGTTGTTGTCTGGTGAAACGTTGTTGTGATGCCTCGTGTAAGAGGCATAAATGCGTACCAGCACGTTTCTGACTTTGATAAAGGACGGATTGTAACGTACTGAGATTGCGCTTTATCGTATCGCAGTATTGCGGCTAGCGTCGGTCGATATCCAATGACTGTTAGCAGAGTATGGAATTGATGGGTTCAGGACGATAAAACGGAACGCCGCGTTGGATCTCAACGGCCCCTTATCACTAGCACCGAGAAGACAAGCATGTCCATAAGGGATCGTGCAGCCACGTCACGAGCCCTGAGTCAAAATTTGGGGTCGTTTGCAAGACAACAAAAATCTGCACGAACAGTTCGTCGACATTTGCAACAGCATGTACTCTCGGCTCGGAGACCATGGCAACGACTACTCTTGATGCTGCATCACAGACATGAACGTTTTCAATGTTGTGATCAACGACGCACTATGCGCACGAATGGCGAGAAGTCGTTTTTTCAGGTGAATCCAGGTTCTATTTACAGCATCAAGGTGGTTACATCCGTGTTTGGTGGCATCGTGGTGAACGCACATTAGCAGCGTGCACCCGTCTTTGTCACACTGGACCATCCCCTGGCGTGATTGTATCGGGTGCTATTGAATACATTTTCCAGCCCCTTGTTTGCATTGACGGCACTTTGAACAATGAAGTTACATTTGTGGGGGTTTTCCCGTGGCTCACTTTTTTATTCGACCCCCTGGGAAACCTGCGTTTCAGCATCTTAATGCACGACTACACTTTTCCAGTACTGTACGGATCTTCCTTGATACGGAAAATGCTTGGCTGTTGCCTTGGCCTGCATGTTTCCCGGATCTCCCCCAAATGAAAACTCGGGGCCCGGGGTTTGCCGGGGACTAGTTTGTCAACGCCAGTCACTACGGTTGATGAACTTGGCACGTAATAAAGCTGCATGAAATTTTAATTCTACATATAACAATTACTGTTTCTTAAAAAAAAAATACATTCTTTTTAATTTAAAGGGGTTTTTTTAAATTATAATTTTTTTTTTTTGTTTAGAACAAATTCCCTTTTAATAAACGATTTCATAAAATAAGATCATTGCACACGTACATTTCAGGTTTCTTCGTTAAAAAAAGGGGGAGTGCGTTATACGGCAAATATACCAAAAAAACTAAAAGTTGTAGCTTGAAAGTATAGGTACGTGTTGCATGGCGGTGTGCGTTATTCGTTGGGTTTTATGGCAATCATTCTAGAACATTTTTGATTTCGTAGAGGCATTTGTTTTCGACTTTAAATTAAGATGTTTGCCAAGATTTGAAGGTCATATATGTCTGAGTTCATTCCAACTCACTAATATTATTGAAAGTATCATTGAAAGAATATTTTTGTTTTGGTCTACAAATGATTTTTCCGGCCACAATACCTTACCGTAAACAAAAATACAAGCGTACAAGTTTTTCGTAATACATCTATTTTTTTTTTTTATCACTTTAGAAAAATGAGTTTTCTTGATACAATAAAGGTTAGTGTTAAAAACAATTAATAGGAATTAGCAGAAGTGTATAGTTGGACTTATTACACTTTTCAGAATAACACTAATTAAGGTAATAAATTCTATTATGACGAATTATTAAGACAAAGAATTCAAAACGCAAAACTGAATTTAAAAGGAAAAACTTTTAATAACTTAAATGAAAAGAGGGAAAAGCAAGGGAAAAAACACTCAAATCCGAACTAAAATAAGAGAATAATACAATCAGTTAAGTTATAAAGACTTCGTCGTATTTTTCTCTTAAATCTGTCGTAAGAATATTGAATAGACATCAGGAAAATAATAAATAAATAAAATAAGTAAAGAAATGTTTAAACGGATTTCACATAATTGTTTTTCAATAACAAAGATTCCATTTTGGTAAAAAAATCTACTGTCTGAATAATAAAACATAACTACGGCAAAGAAGTACCTTATTATTTTATTTTATCATTGTATTCATGCCTTTAGTTAGAATTACGTGAAAATATTTCCCATGAGATTAGCAGAACAGGAATAAATTTTGAGATTACTTTTAAATTAGTTATTAAATGTGTTTAAACTTTTAATTCGTTCTCTTTATTTTCAAATAATGAAACAGGAAGAAGTAGCTTTGTAATATATAATCTTTTAAGTGATGTTTTTAATGTATACTTATGAGCTAACTCCTTAGAATGTTTAAAACTTAACAAAACATTGATTTGAAATATACCTCTTAAATATAAAAACGATGAAAATGAAAAATAAAAAAAAGATGTCACATTCAAGTTTTACAATGACCTTATTTAGAGATCTGTTAAATTTAAAGCAATTTAATTTATTTTAAGAAGCAACATAAACTAGCACCTCTTAGCAAGTACTTGATATAAAGAGATAACAAATTTTTCGACATTAATTTCCACAAATAGCTTTCTTCCATATTAAATAAATTAAAATGAGTTTTTATTAAAAAAATTTATCGTATCGAGTGTTACTTTATTAATATCACTAATTATTTATAAATTTATTCCATTAATAAATTATATTCGAAACATTGAAGTTAGAAAAATTACGCAATTATCAGTTTTATAAATTCTTTTTAGTGATATGTTTAGGAAAAAAATATTATCTTATTTGTTAAAGGAAGTTTTCTTCAACAAACAAGATAACACAGAATTGAGAGCGATTCAAAAATGTTTCTCAGTCAAGTTTCTTTATCTCATAACCAGTTCAAAATAATATTTAGGTAAAATTATACTATTATTTAAAATGATAATTTATTTGTTGTTTATCAGATCCGGAATTCTGAAACGTTTTAGCCAGAATTAACTATAAATGAATATCAGAATCTGTACAGTTTTTTCCAATATTCATTTTATTAAAAAAATTGTGTGATATATCTACACATATATTGAAATTCTGGGAATCACAAAACATATAATATATGCATTTCTTGGGAAAATGCATCACAGTATATTTTCTAAAAAAAATAATCTAAGATAGCAATACTATACATAGTCTGAGAAATTTTGATAACTTATAATTTTCTGGATTAGTTAAATTCCGGTGGAATTGAATTACCAATGGTAATGAATAGATGTGAAGACTAATTCAGTTATATTCTACGCAGCTACTTTGAAAATCGATGTTAATGCAATTATTCACATTAGCACATTAATTATTCATGACTCCATTTGTAATTGAGATAATTTGAAATTTTCTGTGAAATTCGGGTGGCTTTCAACGCGGAATTAATGGAAATATATTAATCAAAGCTCCCAAAGTAATGAATTCAGAAATTGCTGAATGTATCACAGGATAATGATTATATATTATTATAAATTCAGCAATCACTTAAACATGCATATCTAATTCATAGTTATTTATTTGTTGCTATAAATAAATTAGCATTCTACTTAAAACTATCATTTCTCTTCGACATTGCAGTTCATCAAGTTATATGCATACACAAAGATTTTTGACGGATTTGATTGTTTATCAATGCTCCACTTTTTAACTAAGCAAGAAATAATGGACACTAAAGTCATAATTTTCAGCTTCCTCCAAATGATTCCAACAATAACTGAAATGGCATTCCTGTTTGCAACTTCCACAGATTTAATATGCTCGAGACTCTTTACATGGCAGCACTTAAAGTGACACTAGGATTCTTGTAACGTCTTTTGCCTTCACTTTTCCACTATTTCCAAAAGAACAGAATTCAATCTTCCTAAATACAGCAAAAAAACCAAGCGCCATCCGCCGCGCTAAACCCAAAATCCAAGTCCTGTGAGTCGAGCTAAAACAAAGGAACTTGCTTTCCTTAACACCAAATTCAGTCCAGCGCCTTAGCTCTCCTTAACCAAAGGACTATCTGTTTGCCTTGTTCGAAGGTCAACTATCTCAGAAATAGTAATCTTTTCCGTGGTTGTGGAGAATGTCGCCAGACTCTAAAAATTCTACCGCCAGCAATAGCCAGACACTACTGAACTAATTCACGACTGGACAAAAATAGTGCCTGCTACGTTCGTGAACATGACAGCTATGGTAATTAAGGCCACATAAAGTTTTTCAAGCGATTGCAATTAAAAAACGAATAATCGATCTATTTTTAGTAGAGTTTTGAGTTTGAATTCTGTTTTTTCTAGAGATACACAACCTAAAGGGTCTGATGCACGATATGTCGTGATTATTACGTAATAGTAGTTCTAATTGGATAGAATGGGCGGAACAGGGATTTCGGACTAGCCAATTACGATTAAGATTACAATGTTATTTTCATTAAATATTAGTACAAAGAGTTATAAAAAGGATACTAGTGGCAATTATTACACTCATATATATATATATATATATAGTGCGATATCTTTTAACACAAAATTCTCAAAAACACAAAAAAATTTTTCCCAACCCCCTCAGCATCGTTTAAGCGATTTTCCCCGAAATTTCAATTCGCCTTTGGGAAAAAAATTTTAATCCCTTAACATTTTTCATGAAACTTACACACGCTGCAAGTTGTGCTTTTGAAATAAATTTCAAAAATTAGAACTAAAAATAAAAAATAAATTAGCAGACATGTTCCCCTCACCCAAAAGAAACATCGGGAAAAGTATGAAAGTTTTTTGGGACGCAATTTCCCTTACGGGGGAAATAAAAAAAAAGAACTCGAACAATTTGTTAACTTTTAAAAAAAAGGGCATAAAAAAAAAATATAAAAGGGTTTTTTTCAAAAACTAATAAAGGCTTTTTTTTTTAAAAAATTTAAAATTTTGTTTTAAAATTTCTAATTTTTTGAAATGATTTTTTAAATTTTAAAATCGCATATAAAATTTTATTTATGTTTAAAAATGTATTTAAATAAATTTAAATTTCTGTTGAATATATATATATATATATATATTTTTTATATTCGTTCCTTTTAACACAAAATTTTAAACATGAAAAGAATTTTTCAATCCCCCAAAGCCCGTGTTAAGCATTTTAATTTTAAAAAATTTAAATTTCGCCAAAAAGGGGTGGAAAAAAAAAATTTATTTTTTGACATTTTTTCATGAAATTTCCCTCACGCCAAGTTAAGTCCCTTTTGAAACCCTTCTTAAGGCTGTCTTCGGCTAATGTTTGGGAATGGGGACAAATTTCCCGATTTTTTTCCAGATAAAAAAGGACCCCAAACTTTTATTATATTCTGGCTACCTACCCCCAAAAGAATCACTTTTTTTTTCAAACTAGTCGTTTTTATCTGATTTTTAACACATTTTTTTTTTAAAAAATTGTTTCTGTTTTTTTCCCCTATGCCGAAAATGCAAAAATTAATGCGAAAGGTAAAGAAAAACAAATTTATTTATAAAAGAATTTAAAATTTTTAAAAACACTATTTTAAAAAAAAAATTAATAAAATTACAATGCCAAAAATTTTTTAAAAAAAATTGGGGGTTTTTTTTGCCCCAAAAATATGTGTCTGGTCAATTTTCCGCTCTATCATATGGCGAATTATCATTTTTTTTAAGAACTGAGCCAAAAGACGAAAGACAGAAATATTTTTGAGTCTTCACGACCATAACACTTTTTAAAATTCAAAATGAAAGAGAAAGTTTTAAAAAGGATTCAAAAACCCATTTTAACAGTTTTTCAAAAAAATTTTTTTAAAAAACTTGGTTTTAATAAAAAAGTTTTGGTTCAAAATTGGCGCCATGACACAAATCTCATTTTATTAATCTCTTCATACCCGAGAAAAAGGGAAATTTAAAACCGGGGATGTTTCAACAGAATCCTTCCCCGGTTTTATTTTTTAAATAAAATTTTTGAATGAAACGTTGTTCCCTCAGCATACATTTCTTGTTGTAACTTTCTTTATGTATTCGTTGTTAAGGTTTCATTTTGTCCAGGTATATTTCTTACACATTTGAAGAGTTACATTTATGGATGGTCAAATTTTACGAATAAGCGTATTTGGATTTTAAATTAATTTAAATAAAAGGGATTTTTTGATGTATAAAATAAAAAATTTTAATAAAAAAAAATTTTATATTTAAAATTTAAAAAAATAAAACCCTAATATATTTAAGAAAGCAAAAGTTTTTTGGAGGGTTTTGGTCGTCTTTTCCCCAAAAAACAATTTGAATGGTTTTTTAATGAAACTTTTACAAAATAATATTTTTATAAACCCAAAATAACACATGCCCTATAAAGATATTGTGTAAATGCCCAAAATTTCACGAAAATTTTGTCAAGAAAGGGGTATGAAAAAAATTTCCCCTACCTGAAAAAAACCCCGGGCAGCATTGTTTTATCTTTTATGTATAAGACATTATTAAAAAAAACGAACCATAAATATAAAAAAAATTTATAATTGCACGTTGTAATGCACGTTTGGTAGTAACAAATTGATCCTTATATCAAAAATAAATACTTTTTATGGCTTTGGGGTAAAATAAATAAAAGGGCCTTTTCAATAAAATTTTAAAATTTCAACCCCTTTTGGTTTTGGTTTGTAAAAATTTAAACCTTATTTTAAAATAAAGGGTTTGTTTTTAAATATTTTAAAATAAAAAAACTGCCGAAATTAAAATTTTTAAAAAAAAGCAACCCCTTTTTTTTTTTGGGAAAATAGTTAAATTATAACCCTTTTTTTTAAATTAATTTTCGGGAAATTTTTTTTAATTAAAAATTGGGAAAAAAACCGCCCCGCTTACGGCAGCCCAACCCCAAAATTACCTTTAAAAAATTACCGCCGTTTTTTCTGAATTTTTTTGGGAAAATTTAAAATTCCCAAAAAAATTATTTCTTTCCCCTTTTCGCTTTTTTCGGGCCAAAAATTTGTTGGAGGGTGTTTTTAAAATAAAAAAAGAGCACCATTCTTTTTAAAAAATTATACCCCTTAAAAAATTATAAACCCTTAAAATATTAAACGGCATATCTGAAATGTTAGACGAAACCGGAGCCGCCATCTTGTTTATGACGTAGGGGGCCGAAGAACCCATTGGTTGGGAATTTCGCAATTTTATTTGGAACAACTTTTGAGCTCGCTAGCAAAAATTGTTCTAAAACGGTGCTATGGCAACTGAGTAAAGTCTGAATGAACGAAAAATTGCTTGAAACGTGTACGTGGGATACGGCCTTTAGTCTAATTTTTCCCCAAAGCTCTAGCTTTATCTTACCACTAACACGGAGCCCAGTTATTCGGATGTTGAGTCAGGAGCATATGCTCAAAAATTCCTAGAAATTGGTGAAGGCCATCTGGACACCGACTAAGAAGGTAGGGTTTCCTTTCCCCACACGCCAATTTTGTCATGTTTTGTGGAGTCGGAAGACGAACTCATTGATAAAGTTTTTCGAATCTGCAACAATATATTCTCGACGAAAATGGTTGTGTGAAAGGTTTTTATACTGGCACCAAAAAATGAGCTGTTGCGAAAATAAATAAAAAATCTTGGGTGAAATAGACAGCGAAACATCGGCGTATAACCCATTGACAACTATGTCATCCGATGACACTACGAGCCCATCCCGTGAGTGCCTGAACCTTGGGTTATCTGGGTGCCATCAATAAGTTGGAATTGAAGGTAGGTGTAACCCTTTGTTAATGCGCAACTGACGCGCCCCGATTATGCAACGGTATCGGTTGGAAAACACCGAAAGGAAGGCATATTGTGAAGGCCACAATCTAACTGGAGAGCCAAGGGGGACAATGTTCTTGTACCACGCATCCCAATCCTTCCCAAAAACTTACCATTTAATTTTAAACGCCTGCAGTCCCATTAAAAGTTGCATTTTCAATGACTATTAACAAATCGCAAGGCCAAACCTAAAGTGCAGGCATACATTTGGGTATGCCATGTTTTTCCCACGGCCAGCTCTACGTGGCTTGCTCACACGTTTCTAAATCGCAAAATCTGCATGTTTATGCTGAACGAAAAAAATCGTTTAACATAGTTTATAAAAGCATATTGCAATAGCTACCTATAACTTTTGCATTACTATCACAATCATAATATACATCCGTACATCTATCAACCCAAAATATAGGATTTATAATACCTATCAGTGAGATAATCATCAAAAATACTTAGTTTCAGTTTACATACATTACACAATATAGAGAACAAGGGTCTCTCAAAGTAACTCTGTCTGTCTGTTACGCCTCACGACTAAACCGCAGAACCAATTTTTATGAATTTATTATAAAGATAGATAGAGAGGATCTTAGAGAAGACAATAAAAGCTACTCGAAGACTAACCTCAGCAAACGAAGTCGCGGGCACCAGTTATATAATATATATATATAATATAATATATATATATATATATGTAAATAAACTGTACTTTAATAAACTTAATTTTGTTAAATATATGGGTTTTTAGTATTCTTTATCGTGAAATTCAATTCTTTTAGCACGAAAAAAAAAATTCATACAGTCTCAGTTTTGTGTTAAACAGTTTTCACTGCATGTAAATTTTCTATAAACTATTTTAATGATCCAAACTTTAAGATTCCTTAATGCTATTTGTTTATCTAAAAAAATAATAAAAATGGATGTTTGTATGTATGTATGACCTCGCTTCACTCCAACACTGTTCAACCGATCACTATGAAAATTGGCATGTATATGTATTTTTTATGGAGAAGAGTTTTGACCATCTTCGTTGAAGCTCCCCACTAGGTGGTGCTACAGCATATCGACTTCTGCACAGTTCAATCTATTGCCAAGTTGCCAACTTGACTCTATCGCCAACATTTCGCTGTTTCCGTTGTGTGAATCGCCATTATAATTTAAGGAGTGGCGTTGCTTGCGAATATTACAATTTTAACAGAATAACAACAGAAAGTAATATTAACGTATTACATTGCTAGATATAAATTATTTACACTATTTTAAGTGTTCATTACACAAAATTTGCAACAATGTTTTACTTTTGCTGAGCAGAGATCAGCTTAGGAAGTGTTTTCAAAAATCGACCCACAAGAGAGTTAAAGGGCACTATAAATTAAAGAAATCATTTTTATCAGCTATTAGATCTACAGACTTAAAACTTAACAAACATGTTGTTTTTTTGTTTTGTTTTGTTTAATATGCATTTCACATAAAATTAAGTCATTAAAAACTTCTTTATTCTTCAATCTGTATTGTTTATATATATATATAATATATATATATATATATATATATATATATATATATATATATAAAATAGATATTATTTATAAGTCTTAACCTAGAACTTGATGATGCAAGATCATGTAATATTTCGTCAGCTTTTCCTCCAGACACTAATCTTCCCTATAGACTTGGTACCACCTCTGTCTAGGGGACAGAACCAATAGAATCCTAGGGGCCCATAAAGTATGTCTTTTGGGAAATTCACTCTTCGCTATCTCTTCACGATTTTCCCCATATAAATACCTTTGTACCCCTAGTCGGGGTCTTCCTATGAGAAAGTATTGTAACACGTGCCTTCAGTCTCTTAGAAACCCCGTACACTCAATAAAGATTTTAAAGTCCATAGCGTCGTTACTGGATCGTTAAAATGTGTCAAGCCGGCAGGATCTCACGAGCACTGAAGGTAAAAGTAAGATGTGTTACTGGCATAAATACAAAAAAATTGGAAAAGTTCAACTTTGACCCAAAATGGAAAAAAAGCTGTTTTTATTGGGGAAATCGCGAAAAAATTTTAAGGGGGGTTTTTTTGGGGAAAAATTCCCCAATTTTAACAAAAATAACCCCGTTTTAAGATTAAAAATTTCTAAGGAAAAAATTTTCCCCAAACGGGGTTTTTAACACAAAATTTTGCCCCGCTGTTTCCTTTGAAAATTCCGCTTGGAAAGTTTTTAAAAATCAACCCCGAAGTTTAAAGGGGAATATAAATAAAAAAAATTCTTTTTTTAAAGGCTTTTGTTTTTTAAAACTTAAAAATTTAAAAATAGTTTTTTTTTTTTCCATTTTTGAAATTTGAATTTCAAAAATTAAATTTAAATTTTTAAAAACTTTTTAAAATTTTAATTTAAATTTTTTAAATTTTTAAATTATTTACTGAAGGAAAAAGGTAAACCCAAAGTTATAATAATAATTTTTTAAATTTATTATATAATTTAAAAAAAAAGGGAAAATATTTTTTTTTAAATTTTTTTAAAAATTTTTTTTGGGAGTAAAATTTTGAAAAATTTCGTTTTTTCCTTTAAAAAAACAAACCTCCCCCCCTTTTATAGATTTAATTTTGGGGGAAGAAAATAGGAATTAAAGGGTAAAGAATTTTTTTGGGGAAATTTTTAAAATTTTAAAATTTTAAAAATTTTTAAAGGGTTTGGCCTTTAAAATTTTGGGTTTAAATTGGGAAAAGGGTTTTTTTTGCGAATAAGGTTTTTGGGAAAATGAAAAAATTTGTCTTTTTTTGGATTTAAAATTTAAAGCCCGGGGGACTAGGAGAATTAAAAGGAAAAGAAAAATTGGAAAAAAGGGCATAAATGAAAATAAAAATAAAAAAATTTTAGAAAGGAAAAAAAAATTTTTAAAGCCCTTTTAAAATTAAAAAGGGGGTTTATTCCATAAAAAAAATCACGGGCTAAAGGGGAAATGGGGGAAAAATTTTTCCCCAAAGGGCAAAAATTTTTGGCTGGGAAAAAATACGGGTTGGAACCCGCTTTAAAATTGGGAAGTGAATGGGCCCAAAGGTCACCAACAGGAAAACAAAAACGGGGGCCCAATTGGGGCCCCCCCCTTAAAAGGTTTTTTCCCTTTCCCCCTCCCGGGCCGCGGGTTTTGAAAATTTAATAAATGCCCTTTTCTAAAATTTTTTGATTTTGGCAAAGGATATATGTAAAAAAATTTCGCCCTTCCCCCTTCCCAACCTTTTGGGGGATTTTTGGGGGGAAAATTTATTTTTTCCAAGTTTAAAAAGATGCTTTTCATAATTTCAAAAAGTGAATTTCCCCAAGGGCCCCCGGAAAAAAATTTTTAAGGGGGATTTTAAATTTTAATTTAAACAATTTAAAATTAAAGTTGGTTAAAAACCAAACCCCAGAAAAGAAAAAGCAAAATTTTTTCCCATTTTCAATATAAAAATTTGATTTAAATTTTAAAAGGGGGCCTTTGGTATAAATTACCCCAAAAAAATATTTTTTATTTTTTTTTAAAAAATCTTATTTTGGGGGGTGTTTTTGGAATTTGTGAACTTTTCCAAAAAAGAAACCCTCAACAATTGGGAGTTTGTACATTTCGGAAATTTTTGTTAAAATCTTTTCAAATTTTTCGTAATAGAATTTTTGAATTTTGGGGAATTTAATTTTCTAAATTAGTTTTTAACCCTTTTTAAGGGGAAAAGAAACGTTGTTTAATTTCGTTAAAGGGGAATTAGTTAAATTTGTGATTTTTAAGTAATCATAGTAAAATTTTCCCCAATTTTTGGAAATAGGCAAAAATTTTGGTAACTTGCCCTTTTTCATTTCGGTTATTAAAAAGGTTTTTAGGGCTAAGGAGTTTTTTGAAGAAAGAAACTTTTTATAAATTGGTTTTAAATATCTTAAACCCTTTTTTGAAAAAAAAAGGACTGTAAATTTTTTAAAATTGTTGCAATTTTTAAAAAGGTATAAATAATAAGTATGAAAAAAAAAAAAGTGAGTTTTAATGATATCGAGAGTGTAAAAACCCCCCCTTTTAAGGGGGTAAAAGACATGAAAATTTTTTTTACTTTGGGATTGAAAATTTTTAAACCAATGGGAAATTACTCTGGGTTTCGGTTTCCCAAAATTTTATTTATGCAAAAAGATGTCTTGGGGGAACGTTTCCATTGGTTGTTAGGGGTGAAACCGGTATTAATTCAGGGAAAAAATTTAAAAAAGACCCTTTAATTGAAGAGTTTAAAATATCTTTAAACCCGGCTGAGGTTCATGAAATTTCCCAAAAAATTAAAATGAAAAGTAAAATCCCCTTTAGAATATTTTTATTCAATGAAAAAAATTTTCCCGGAAGTAGCATTGACGCCCGGCTTTAATAACTTATATTTTTAAAAAGGAATAAATTATTCAACACAAAAAAAAAACAATGTTTTTTGGGTTTTGCACTTCTATAAAAAATTTAAAACTAAGCTGCAGTGTATGAGACATAAAAAAGAAAATGAACCCAAATCAAATCGTTTAATCGTGTACCTAACGTTAGTAACAGGTGGGAAAAACGGTCTCAAATTCACTGTTAAAACCCGCCAGCAAAAGGGACACAAGCCCTACGAATGTAAGGCAAAAAATTAGAAACCCAAACCTAAAATTTTTAATTACACGAAGGTTTTAAAAAACTCCAAACGACACATACAGTACAAAATTTCCCCCCAAACCCCCTGTAAGTTCTGCACGCAGTTGGGAATAATAAATGTTTTTCCCCGGGGGATATTCAGCATTAAAAAACCCGTGTAGAGCTAAAAGCAAACCCCTCAACCAAAACCCAAAAAACAATGAAAATTTGTATCCGGATAATTAAACAAAAAAAAACCTTTTTTAAAAAAAAGGAAAAGGAAAAAAGTATAATAAAAATTTCATTAAAAAAATATTGCTAAACATCGATACAGGTTCGACTATTAACATTATTCCTGCTGCAATGGTTGAAAAAAATGATCGGTTAAGGAATATAATGTACTTAATGTTAAACAAACTAAAGGAATCCTGAAACTTAATCAAACATGCATTTTAAAGGCCTTTAAAAGTTGGTAGCTTGGTTAGATCGGAAAGGTTTTTCTCTAAACCCCGGGTTTACCTTATTTTTGGGGTTGGGAAAGTTTTTTGGCTTTTCCCGTTTGATAATTATTGTGTGAAACAAGTTGTTGCGAGGGAAGAAATTTGGGTAAACTTCTCCAGTTCGAAGGCGCGATTTGTTTTTTGCATATCAACCCCGAAAAAAAAGGGTTAAGGAAGGTATTTTTGAAAGTGAATGAAGAATGAAAAAACCCAAAGAATGTATAAGAAAAGGTAAAAAAAAAATTGTTCTCTGAAAAAAGAAAAAAAAGGAAAATAAAGATGAAATAGATGTAGAAAAAAATAAAAAGGGGGAAACAATGCCCGAAATTTTCGAATATATCCGAGACGGATTCTGATAATGGGTCACACGTTGTCAGTTTGAAGTCAAAAGATAATTGGGAAAACAAAAGACTTTGGGAAAATTTTGAACTAAAAAAAAATTTTTTGGAATGTTATGGGGATGTGTTTGCAAAAGATAAATATGATGTTGGAACTATAAAATAAACCACAATTTGAATGGGGGAACAAAACGTCAAGCTACCAAAAAAAAAATTACGCGCATAAAAAAACGTCACCAGAACAACGGGAAAAGAAATTGATAGTCAAATTAATGAATTTTTAAAGGTGGGATCATTAAAGAAAGTTCCCCCCTCCCTATTCGGCACCAGTAACACTTGCTTAAAAAAAGGATGAACAAAAAAAGTGCAGATTGTGTTTTGATTTTTGGAAAAAAAAACAAAACACTAAAAACGATGCTGAACCCCTTCCCCTTAATTTAAACACTTATAGATAAATTAGCTCAAAAATAATTATTTTTCAAAAAAATAGACAGGGGTTCTGGTTAGGCACATAAAATACCCTCCAGACGACACGGGGAAAAAACTCACTTTTTTTACCAATAGTGGATTGTATGAATGGCTAAAACCCTTTGCCTGGCGCAAAGCGCCCAGTATCTTCAAAGAACGATACGCCGAATCCTCACTAAACATTAAAAAATTTGCTGCAAATTATTTTTATGACATCATAATATTTTCCCAAAAATTTTACAGATCATTAAAAAAATATCAAAAAATTTTACCATTTGCAGATCAAAAAAATATTAAAAATTAAAAAACATCTAAGTTTCTTTTTGCAAACTAAAAAATTTAGTTTTTAGGATACGAGATTTTTTAATGGCATTGTCCCCAAAATAACAGCAATATTGAGGTAATTTAAAAATTTAAAACCCCCGACTGATTTTAAATCTTTTTCAAAGGTTTCTAGGTTCTATTGTTTCCATAGGTTTTTAAAAAATATTTATGTTTAAAGGGATCCTTTGAACCCAAATTTTTAAAGAAAAAAATTTTTTGGAAGTGGGCAAATGAATGCCAAGGATCTTTTTTAACTTTTTTAAAAAAAGCTTTTGATTTGTAAAAACCCCTATTGAAAATATTTAACCCGGGAAAGTGAATGTCACCTTTTTTTTGATTTTTTTGTTTAACTGGTGTAGGAGCGGTTTTAAAGCAACCGAAAAGCAGTGGTGATCTAAACCCCGTAGCATCCCCCTCACGCTCATTAAAAGGGTTATGAAAAAAATATGGGATTACGGAACTGGTGTCTTGCTATAGTAGACTTTTTTTAAATAAATTTCCCATTATTTTTTTGGACAAAAAAATTTTCCATACATACGGACCATCAGCCCCTAGTCTGGCTAAAAACGTAAAAAAAATTAAAAAGGAAGATTTACCGCCTTTGGGGCCACAATTGTTAAAGTTAGTATGATATTAAATATACAAAAGGGACCACAAAAATACGAAGCAGATATGCCCCTAGGGATATAACAGAGAAAAAACAAAAAGTGAATGTATTGCAACAAACCACGTGTCTCACCTATTGCAGTTGGAAAAAAATAAAAGAGGGTTAAAAAAAGATAATTTAAAAAAGGAAACTTTAAAGAAAATTTAAAGATGTCTTATGTATCCGTAAGAAAAAATTTTTTCTAAAAAAACGGGTTTCCCCTTTTTCCCTTTAAAATATAAATTACTTAAAAGGGGCTCATAGAAATTTTGGGGTTCCCCAAAATTTAAAAAAAAATTAATTTAATCACTCCAGTTTACTATTGGCAAAATATAACGAGGAAATTTCTAATTTTTTTAAACAGACACATGTCAGGTTAATAAAAAACCTCGACAAAAAAAAATTTGGTCTCTTTCAGGCCATGCCCCGTTGATGAACCATTCCACTTAATTGCGATAGATAGTGTGGGTGGTCTGAACTTTACCAAATTTCCTTTTAAAAAATTTAAATTTATTTATCGATCATCATACTAGATATTCTGGGCATTTGTCAAGATCCCAAATTTCTACGAAACATACACTGTTTCTAACCCAAATTTTTTAGATTCAAAAACCTAAAAATATTCCCAAGTGATAAAATGCAGCTTTTTACCTCTTTTTCCATTTTAAAAATTTTCTTAAAAAAAATAATATTTAAAAAGTTATTAACTGGGGAGCTCATAGACCAAAAGAACAACGGTATGGTTGGGGAGGTTGGGTCGAAAAATAGTCACACGTTTAAAATGTAAAGTTAATGGGGAAACTTCAAAAAAAGGGCCCATGGCCCAAATTGTTAAAAAAAATAACCCAAGAATATAATTTAACACCCCATTTGGTAACTAAATTCCCCCCAATTTTTTAATGTACGGCACACTACCTTTTTTAAAAAACCTTTAGAGGGAAAAAATTTCCCCTCCAGTTTAAGAGGCTAGACAAATAGCAGTGGAAAACGAAACTATATCATGAAAGAAATAAAAAAACATTATGATGCAAATTTTTGGGTGTAGAGTTTAGTCCTAATGATTTGGTTTTTATGAAGAAATTCAAATATCCCAAAAACTAGGGAAAATTTTTTCCAACATTTAATTGGGCCCCCATTAAAAATTTTTAGAAAAAAATTTGGACGTAATTACGAAAAATTTAAAAAAACAAATGCTCAAAACGAAAAAAGAAGTCGGAAAAAATAGTTTTAAAATTACGAAGGTATCATGCACCTGAAAATTTAAAAATTAAATCATGAATAAAAATTGTATATAGTATTTTTTTAAAAAATGATGAACGTATTGGAAATGTGTTGTATTTATTAATGCGCATAATTGAAAAAAATTTTTATTGTTTGTATCATAAATCTCTTTTAAAAAAAGTATAATTTTATACGATATGTACTTTTGAAAAATTGTTGTATTTTATTAAAATAGTGTATATAATCCTTGTATTTAACATTTTATCTTAATCTTAAAACTAGAAAATTTTTGATTTTTTTATTTTTGAACGGAAGAGCTAGCGAATATGGGATTCTTTTTTAAACCGGGGTTTTAAATAATTTTTAAAGGGGGGGTTAAATTTTAAAAAAAAATATATTATTTATAAGTCTTAACCTTTGAACTTGGGTGATGCAAGATCATGTAATATTTCGTCAGCTTTTCCCCCCCAGATATTTAAACCTTTTAAAGACTTGGTACCAACCTCTGTCTAGGGGGGCAGAACCAATAGAATCCCAGGGGCCCCATAAAGCATGTCCCTTTTGGGGGGAAATTTTACCTTCGCCATTCTTCCGATTTTTTCCCCAAAAATAAATACCTTTGTTCCCCTAAGTCGGGGTTCTTTTGCCTTTTAGAAATTTGTAACCGTGCCTTCAGTGCTCTTCCTATGGGAAAGGGAAACCCCTACACTCAATAAAAAATTTTTTAAAATCCATAGCTGTCGTTATTTGGGGCGTTAAAATGTATCATATATAAAAAAATATATAAATAAAATAAAAGAAAAAAAAAGGAAGAAGTATTTAAAATATAAAATTTGCCAGTTGGGACTCAACCCTTTTTCCCGCTGGGCCCAAACCCCTTTTGTCAGCTATTTCCCGGGGAAAAAACATGTGGGCAAATGACAAAGGCGGGGATAAAAAAGCTTTGAAACCCAAAATAACATTGGAAATTTAAAATGGGAAAAAATTTTCAAAAAAATTGTAACTCTTGTTTTGCTTTTTTTAAATTTTTTTTTTATATATTTTTATTTTTTTTCGCTAATAAATTTTAAAAATTAAAAACATTTAAAAAAGACTTCCCTTTCCCCAATTTTTGCATCAGTAAAGGCCCCAAAATGGAACTGCCAATAATACAACAAACTTCATAGGATATCTTTGTTACCGCTGGGATATTACCACTGATAAAACACATTGTTGCTGTTGCAAAGATTATTCAAGAAAGCCTATTTATCACCTCTTGAAAGAGATATTTAAGGAAAAATGTCATTGAAAAGTTTATTGGTACTTTTTAAGTACAGCACTCGTGATAAATGAAACAATTACTGATCCACGTTTTTTTTTTTCACTACAATATAGTCAACCTCCCAATCGTCTTGAAACGATATATTTTCTTCGAATATTGTTCGCTTGCAAGATATGAAAGATAGATAAAAATTAGTTCCACCCATAAAATTGAGGTTACTCCACTGTTGTATGTTATCTCTAACCGTGACAGTTCCAAACAGAAAAAGAAAACCAATTCGTACCCGTACGACTCCGAAGCAAAAAGCAAAATTGACATATTTTATTTCTTGCCAAAGAATTTCCCACCAAATTTTTAATGCAATGTTCTTAAATAAGCGAATTTCTCAGAGCAGTGGGCCATGACCGGGCCACTTAAAAAGGCTCGATGGGCCGCAGTTTGAGTATCGCTGATTTAAGCTATTATACTAAAATGGGATTGTATAATTTAAAACATTATAATTGATTTTTTGTACAAGATAAATTAATCACTTTATTACATACAAAATGTACACGGTTATTTATTTTTGCATCAATGATTTTTTTTAAAAAAAATAAATCGTGATTTGTAAAAATAATTGCTTCATTTACGATTAAAAATGAGAACAAATAGCTCATCAAATTAAATATTGTTTGCTAAATAAAATAATTTCATATACATCTGTATGTGGAGTTAAAAATATAAAAATATTTATATTTTTTGTAAAGTATATATACTTATATAAATTTACTTATGTAATAAACCTTCATTGTGAATAAAATTTTTCTACCTAATTTTGTTAATATATTTTTATACAGATACTTCCAAATTATTTAATGTTTTTTTTAAAAAAAAAATATAATTAACTTATGGAAAACATTCTAATACTTGCGACATAGCCATCGTTCGATAGCTATGTCGTGGGGTTTCCGCGTAAGTTAGAGGTGTGGGATTCTCTCGGAATGATATGAGACATTCTATAATTCTTAATATGACTTTCATTAAGAATTTAACTTAAATTACTTAGATATCGAACAAACTTATATTAAGTGAGAATAAACCACTACACGTAGTCTTAACTAACTCGGATCGCGCAATTAGATCACTTATCAATATAAATATATTATATCTGCCTAATCGCAATCTCAATAATATACTAGCGTTCAGAATATAATCTTCCTACCTTGGTGGAATACTCAACGGTTCAATTACTTTCAGGTAGGCTGTTGGGATCACGTGCAATAGTATGCACCTTGTAGTAATTGCTAGAAATCCGAGATGCTTTGGTAGGCCGTCAAATTACACTTCCACCTTTTCCAAACAGAGCTTTCTCTAAATTGCCATCTTTGCTCACTAAACTTCCTATCCTTTTAAAGGTTATCTTATTTGCATCTATGCGTTTCACTTCTTGGATTTGGGTTGGAAAAGTTTTGCCATTAATTGTGGCCGTCAAAGAACGTAGAGGTTATGTTAGAAGAAGAACGCGAGAGATGTCACATACTTAAGTTAAAGTAATATTGCACAATCCAAAATAAAAGTATTATTCTATTTATATATATATATATAATACAAATTATGTATATAATTATATATCATGTAATATATAATACATTTTAAAAAACAGTGGTAATTATAACTTGATTCCTGGTCATAACTTCATCGCTTTCTATGGTTCCCAGGTTTGGCATTTACCATTACTTCAGGTTTTTCCCCCTTCTTTATTGTTCCATTAGGAAATTATATGAATGCATACGTATTCCTTCTGGATAAAAAAATTCTTGATTCAATAAAAGTAGTATCGTTTTCAGTGGACATTCAAATCATTATATTTACGAATTCAGCTTGCTCTGTCGAGAAAACCCACATAAACACTTTTTACAGAAAAGAAAGAATTATTCATTAATCTATTAAAGGTTTTAATAAGAAAAAATTGTTTTTGATAGAAAAGTCAATCAATCTCAAAAGTTAGATTTTGAGTGTGCACATATACAATTTAAATACTTCGTTTTGTTCTCAACCATATACGTTCATTCTTAATTTGTTTCTCTTTTCAAATAATCCTATCATTGAAATTTACATTGGAAACGAAAATCCATCAAATTTTAATCTCCTATATTTCTTATATTTATTTTTTTTCTTTATTTATTTATATATATACTAGCTGGTATACCCTTTCTTCGCACGGGTTAACTGAAAAATTAAACAACACAGTTTGAAGGATGAAGACGTTTTTTAATGAGTTAATTTTACGTAAATTGCAAATTAAACAAAGAAACCTTTTTGCATATCTCAGCTGAAAAAAAAGAAAGGGAAAAAAAACATCTTTGTTGAATTTTAAGTATGTAGATCTGATAGCTGATACAAAAGATTTTTTTTTTCATTTATAACTCCCCGTAACACTCTTGAGGGTCGATTTTTGAAAATACCTCCCTAAGTTGATCTCTGCTCAGCAAAAGTAACACATTGTTAAAAGTTTTGTGTAATGAACGCTTAAAATAGGGTAAATAATTTATATCTGAAAAAGTGTAATACATTAATATTACTTTCTGTTGTATTTATTTTATGTTAAAATTGTAATAATCGCAAGCAACGCCGTTTCTTAAATTATAAGGCGATTCAATGAAAAACATAGCGAAATGTTAGCGATAGAGTCAAGTTGGTAAATGCCTAGCTACTTTCATAGCTCGAGCTTTGTTAGAGCTTTGTAAGACCCGCCGTGTAGGGGAGCGATGCATGTTAATTGCTTTATCTACTGCATTATGATTTACTGCAGTTTTTTTCTTGCAATATTTTTTTTTGGATCATTACATTGAAAATTAAGGGATATGCATAAACAAAATACTCCACTTTGGGAAAATTAATCCTTTAGAGCTAATATATTAATTAAAGTTATTCCACTGTAAAATTAACTATATACACCGTTCACTTAAAATAAATAGTCAAATCGTTTTCTAAGGTCTTCATTAACATACAAAAACATAAGACACTTAAATTTTGACATAGACTATTTTTTCGGGACAAAAATAATAATCTTTGCAATCCGATGAAAACTCTGACAGCTAAAACGCAATATCTTCTACAAAACTATTCGCCTTCTCCGCTAAAATACTCATCATAGAACCCGTGCTGCCATATATCTTAGAAGAGTGGATTTCAAGGAATATTCCTGCTAAGTATTGGTAGAATATTCCTTCTAAGTTGGTGTGGTGTGGTAGTTAGGAGAAGGGGGTGACAGCTCAGGTGTCGTCCACGTCACTTGACCATGGTTCAAAATTACGTGGTCCGTTGCCAAAAGCCCTCGTGTAGCTGAACAGTGCGACATTAATATTCACTCACTCACTCCAAAAAATACAATACAGTTGTTATTATTTTTACACTTAAAAAATGCAATATAATTAACGTTATAATTATATATTAACGTTTATTATAGCATTATAATTAACTACTAACGACAAACAAATTATGTAGTTTGAAAGACAAAGTTTATTTACTTTAAGTACCAGAAGCGAAAAAGTATTTATTTTAATATAAGCATTAATTTCTTATGGATTCACACATGAAAAAAATCAATAGTAGCCATTCAAATAAAGAGAGATTTAAAACAACCTCTCTCTTCAAAGCTTCATTTTATTCTGACATAAAAAATAGGGATTACGCTGAGCCCAGGAATAAATTAGAAGCCAACGCCTTGCGTAGACAAAACAAAAATTTTCTTCATAAATAAAAGATACATATTGCTGTCGTGGTCTTTTTTGCAGCGCACGTCATAATTGCTTGCAGATGGCAGCATTTTTTCCTACTTACTTGACAAATATCGTTATATTTTGGACTCTTCACACAATATCTTTATAAATTATAGCCTATGTGTTATTCTGATGTATAATCTATATTACTGTAAAGTTAAATTAAAATCCATTCAGTTGTTTTTGCGTGAAAGACGGACAAACATCCTCACAAGCTTTCGCATTTATAATATATATTAATATATATATATATATATATATATATATATATATATATATATATATATATATATATATATATGACAGGCACCGAGCCTGCATGGAATGAATACCGATCACCACACACACACAACTTCTATCTTCTTTAAATAATTTAAACTTTATTGTAGCATGGTAAAACTTTTTCGTTATGGCCGCCCTTTGGCTCCTAACTCATCCAAGCAAAGAACATTGATACAGCGAGGTAATAATACAGTAAGAAACAGTAACAATAAGAAAATAGTTTTTGTGTAGAGATCATATAATGCGTCTGGTGTAGTGTTGCCGCTTTGCACTAACTGGTATTCTAACATTTGAAATGTACAATTGGCTATATTCCTACAAGTAGTCATTGAAGCATGCATACATTTATGCCGTTCCTACTTTTTTTCTATTGATTTGCAAAATGTTGTAATGTATATAATTAAATAATTAATGCAACTGGTAGTTTTCACCAAGGCAGCAACAGAAACTCACTGAGGCTGCAGGTTCCCTACCTCTGGTTTAGTATATACTTTTTTTTTATATTCTACGCCACACTGCAACAGAAAAATCAACAGTATTATCTCTTGCAAGTCAAATGTTATAGAACTTTGAAAAAGAAGCTTTTATTAGAAAGGATGTACAGTAAATAATTCCCTAAAATGTGTGTGATGCAATTATAACTAAAAAATGCGTTTATTTCATGGTTTATTTTGCGACAAGTAAATTGAAAGGAAATTCAAGTTTCAATATTTTAAGTTGGTATTTTTTCTTACATTTTTACAATTCAATGTTATTTCCCTAAAGTACCGACTAGCATTCCGTACGTTAATAAAATACCGAAACTGGAGATAATCAGAGCTTTATCCATTACGTAAATTTTCCACAGTGTCAGAGTGCCGTCTTGCAAGCAGTTACTTTTTAAAATACACTTGTTTTTCCCACGCATAGAAGAAATTCGATGAATCACATTTTTCTCAAAATATTTGGCCTTGGCTGTAACTTCATTCGTTAAGGATGCGGAAATCATAATCTGTAGCTGAAGTGACAAATATAAGATTATAGAACAAATCACGAAAAGTAGACTTTCATTACTGATACTTGAATAAAATGCAAACCTGTAACATCTCCAAAATAATCCACTCATACTCAAAACTACTGCGGAGAAGGAAAAGAAAGAAAATTCTTCGTCCATGTTACTAAGATATTTTAAAATGTCTGCGTAGATGTAAAGAAAATTATTTAAATCTTCAAGAGAACAATCAGCTCGTAGTTCATCCAATAAGCGACAAATGATTTCTCTAAGGAACGTACAGACAACACTGTAATAGAAAGCATATAGGGAAATCACAGAATATGTTATGAAGTAAAACAACAATTCCACGGCTGGAAACACCATTGCGCAATTGTTTTTGTCGAGTTTACAAAAACTTATTATAAAGTTAAAAGTTGATATTACTTTTTGGGCCTTGTTTGTAGTAATCCATTTATATAAATCTAAAAAGAGCCAAGCAATTAAATAAATTGCACAAATGAAAAATATACACCAAGTATATGAGTCTTTCTTTTAATGATGTGTGTATGCTGCGGCAACACGTTATATATTAGCTTAAGCTCTTCTGCTATCCGAGGAAATAGTCTGCGTTTATTATAAAATATTACATAGAACAGAGTCATAGATACCGAGAGAAATACATGAGTATAGGAAGTAATAATATCAGGTAAATAGAATAACCACAGAAAACTTATAAGAACCCTTGCCCCTAAAATAGCAAAAATTAAACTCTTCCAACAGTTCTTGATGCAATAGGAAATTCGAATTTTTGATTGGTGACTTGTCAGTGCTCTAAAATCGAAACATTTTGTTTTATCAAATACTTCAATTCCAAATAATTGAAGAAGATTAAAAATAAGCAAAAATTGCTTTTTAAATATAGCTTCAGAAATTTTATTCATTTTGAGGGGTTTTATGATGTATTTATAAATTTTGCTGCAGTTATATAATTAATAAATTTTAATCTTTTTACTCCAAAGGTTTGGAATGATTTGAATTACTAAGTGGTATATCAAAAACTTGTCTTCCTGCTTTTGAGAATATTGTTGCTTTTTGTTTCCAAGCAACTATAAATTCATTAATCAATATAATAAACAAACTGTCTCCTCATTTAAAATAACAGAAAAAGAGTATTGAATTTTGGGATAACAGGGTTTGGTGTGCTTTTTGCATTAAGAGTTGCATACAGTAAAATAATAACAAATAAAAAATAGCATTTCTTCAGTATATTGTCCTTCCTTTATTTTTTTTAATTATCGCTTAATTTGAATTTTTATACCAGCATTTAACTTTCGCTGATTCTAGCTTGCTATTGATTATCTAAATGTCATAAAAAGATACTTCAAAACAATTAATATTTCATAAGAGCTTCAGGAAAATTGTCTGGAGGAGAAAGGACATTATAATGAAGCTTTTTAAAACTTACACAATCGAAAAATAATCAATTCTATTTAATGCAATTTAAAGACGTATAAAATCCTGTTGTTGTAATGACGCATCAAATCCTTTAATAGTAAAAATAGTATATAAAGACTTTTAAAATAATTAATAACTTTATAGATTTTCTGTAGCACAGAAAGAGAAATTTAAATTGCAATAACTGTCAACACAGTTTAATCTTTTATTTTTCCGCTGTAAAATAAGAGTTTCGTATTGAAACTGTAAACTTAAGTAGTTCGTATTATACATGTAGGAAGGGAAACATGAAATTAATCATATAATTTTAAATTTTCTTCTATATTTTGTTTATATATGTCAAAAAATATTATTTTAACAGTATGTATATTAATTTAATAATAAATAAGTCTGTACCCATTTTAAGTGATCCCAGCAAAAACTGTACTGATCACTTTGAAAGAGCAAATTAATCGGCTCAAATTCTACTAAAATTGGCAGCTGTAATTTAGCAATATTGAATTATATCCTTGTATTAATTTAAGTAAAGGGATAGTAAGACAAGTAGTTGATTGGAAAGAGAGGAATCTGGGCAGTAGCGAAACGGAGAATATTGGCCCCTAGTAAAGTCAGCTTTTGGACCCAAAGCCCTAATATGTACTTGGCATCAGTCAAGCTTTGGGCCCCGTAGAATCCCTGGCCCCTCCCACAATGCGAGGGTGTACGTTACTCCACTGAATCTAGGTCAAAACCTTTAAAAAATGATTTAATCGGAAGATTTGTATCTCATAATCTTTCTAGCTGACAAGTCTTACTTTTGCCATTTTATGTAATTTCTTGTAAGTCCAGTGCTGCAACGTAAGTTAATTACAAAAATAGATTTTTATTCTTTAATTCAATGCAATACCCTGTCGATGATAACTATATAATTTACTTAGTTCTATCTTTCACAATTACTTTTACAGTTTAATATTTATGTAGAAATTCTCTCTAAGCCTATTTTTTAAGAATGTTACCTTTTTATTTTCATACTTCTCTCTATCAGGATTAGAAAAATCTCCCGCAATTACTTTTCTTTCACCGCTTGCTGTGGAGAGGAGTGGCGGGAGAAGAGAGCCTCGTTTAGATCGGCTCCAATTCGTGGCGGTGGCAAGGGGGAGAAATTACAGCGTTCCTTCTCGTTTCGGAGTGATGAAACATACTGCACCTCCGTGTTTCTTTGGGGACTGAAGCAAAGCTATCTAGAAGAGAGTAAGCCCTGACACTGGACTGACCTGAAACCGGTCAAGTGATGAAAGGAGGAAAGAATTTGGCGGGAGAAACGATTACATTCCCACTTCCATCTTGTATGCTGACAAAGTTGATAGGTTATCCCACGTGTAATTATATTCATTACTCAGGATGAATTGACTGGATTTTCTGCAAAAGGGATTAATCAGGATTTCTTTATAAAGCAAAAAAGAAAAAGGTGCGATATTTGTATTATTCTTATCATTGAATTTTTATTCTTTTGAGTCTTGAGAGCACGATATAATAAACTGACGCATATATGCCAACATCCTTGATTATTTGTAAAAAAAGATATTTTGTTTTATAAGAGAAATTAGTGCTTAAATGTAAAATTAGTGTTTTGTTTATTCTGTCAAATCTTAATTAACTGAAAAATATTATTAATAACTTAACCTAAAGCTGTACACATTTCATAATAATGCCTCGTTACTGTTGTGTACCAAATTGTTCCTCTAATAAACCGGGCAGCCGTACGTTTCTGTGTTTCGTTTCCCAAAAGATGAACAGTTGTTACAAACTTGGAAAAGGAAAATTCCTAGGGATTTTAAAAATACTAACAATAGTGTAGTGTGCATTAAACATTTCCCTGAATCTTTCATTGTGAGAAAAGATAAAATTACAGACAAGACTGGTATTGTAGAAATACCTAGAGTGTATCCAAAATTATCAGAGAATGCATATCCTTGCATTTTCCTTGGTTGTCCATCCTAATTGAATGAAAAAATTAAAGAACGCTCGGTGACAATTCAACGAAAGGAAAAAAATGAAACAATTAGACGAATAACTGTTTACTAATTTCATTAAGAAAGACGAAATTACCAGTTTTGAATGTTTAAAAGAAAATCTGCTAATGCGAGAAAATCCCATATCTGATTTCTTATCTAAAAATAATGTTCTAAAACATGATTGTGAAAGTTGCATAACATTTTTCTTTTTATGAATTGCGAAAATTGTCCTTCCACTTTAAAATCCCTGAAAATAAATACAGATCTCTCTATTGTTTTATTTAATAATAATCGTGAATTAAATATACCTTCTGTTGGAAAAATTCTTAATAATCCTCCTAGGTTAACATATTTCAGCGAATTGTTAAATATTCTTAATATATAGTAAATATCTTTGAAGAAATCTCTTCCATTAATTCTGTTCCCTCATCATGTTATGGCTATTCAATCATGGGAAAAGTATATAGAAAACTGTAATGCTGAAAATTTCGAGGCAGCAAATTTTATTTTAGAGCAAATGAAATTATTAAATTTGAATAAACATAGCCGTAAGTATAGCAGTAATTTAATAGTTTTTTCTTTCTGCATGTACATTAAATCTACCACATGTTATTCTATGAAAAGAGAAAAAAAGGGAATAAATTTTTCCCAAAATTTTGAACAATTACATCTGGATTAAATGTTACTCGGGTTTTGCCCCAACTCGGGCCCTAATAAAAATTATCTAGGGTAGGTGTAAAAAAAACTGGGAAAACGAAAAACAGGTAAATATTACAAATTGAAAAATTTTAAAAAATCAAATCACCAAAACCATATAAATGTAATAAAAAAATTGGTTTTAAATGAAAAAGGGAGAAGCAGCTACTACGATTCAATGTTTATACTCTTCTTTATTGGTAAAAAAAAAGAAAAAAGTATCGGGGAATCCTGTAAAAAAAATGAATGTGAAGACTTGCATTCTATGACTTTGAAATTTTGTCACTAAGGGAAAAAGGTAGGTTTTCGGTTGTTTGCTTTTGAAAGTGATAATAACAGAGTAAATAGAAATTTTTTTTCAAAAATTTTGTAATGATCCCCAAAAGGTGTTTTTTAGAGCCCAGCTAATAATGAAAAAAATTACATCTTTTTTTTTGATTCAGTAATCTTATCAAATCTATACAGAAATAATTGGAAAAATAAAATGGGTTTCCTAAACCCAAAAAGCATCTTTTTCCATTTTTTTTAAAAATTTTTAACAAAAGAAATGAAAATTATTTTTAAAATTTAAAACCCCTAAATTATTTTTTTAAAAGTTTTAAAACCAAAAAATTTTTGAGAAACAAAATTTTAAAAAATTTATTTTAAAAAATTTTTGAAAAAAAGCAATGTGACTGCATTAATATATAAAAAGATAAATTTAAAGGCTACCCAAAAATGTTTGGGGCCCAACTGCAATATTCATCAAACATATTTTAGATTTTCCAAATAATGAATATTAAAGTCCAACAAAGGGTAAAATCTTAAATTGAAAATCAGTTTTCCCTTTTTTCATCCAATGGATGATGATGTTTAAGTTTTTTTTATTCAAAATTTGTTAAAGTGGCTGGACTTTTTTTGGAAAAATTTAAAAACAAAATAAAACGAAAGGTTTTTTTAAGCAGGAAACATTTTTTTTGCTTTGAGGCATACGGAAAAATCCATCCCAGAACTAATAAAGTATTTTTTGGGGAGCAAAAATTTAAATATTTTTTAACGGGAAAGGAAACTGATAAATTTAGAAGCCAGATTTGGGCAATACAGACAAATGTCTGGAGCAAATTATCATGTCACTTTCAAAAAAATTTTGCAAGCTAAAAAAATTTGCGCTTTAAAAAGTGTGTTAACTTTGCCTCAGATAAATATGGTACTATTTCCCTAAAAATTTAATTTCAAATCATTCGGGTGAGATATTTCTTTAAAAAGTAGAAAATTACAGATTTCAACGAAAATTTTAAAACTTAAAAATAAACCAAATGATATTTCAATAGAAGGGGTATCAAAAGCTTTAATTTTATATAGCGGGATATATTTGTTGCATAATATAAAATTCAAGGTCCTTTTTAAGCATACATTTGTTTTAGAAAAGCAGATTAAGGGGGCTCAAAAAATATGGGGGGAAAAAATTTTTGGGACTTCTGGATAGAGGGGGTTTAAAAAATCCCCAAGATATTTTTAAAAGTCAATTTCAACGCAAAAACATTTTAATTTGTTAAGGGAAAACTTTTGAATCGAAGTTTTTTTAAAGTTGATTGCCAATTATTTTGGGATTTACAAGCTTAACAAAAGGGTTATTTTTTTAAATTAAAGAGTTGGGAATGTTTTTCATTCGTTTCATTCACCTTGTGTAAATTGTAAAAATTCCCATTTTCATTTTTTAAAAAAAGTATTCTTCTTTTGGGGGAACATATGTTAAATAATTACCCCAAAAAGCGCAGTAAAGGGAAATTTTTTAACCCCGTAAAGGAAAACCCCGTTGGGTTTGGCCCCAATTAAATTTAAATTTTTGGGTTTTTTAATTTTTTTTTTTTTTTTTTAAAATTTCCCAATTATCTTGTTTTTTATTCATTTGTTGTATTCCTTGTAATTTTTTATCTACATTTTAGGGAACGTGGAAATTGTTTCATATAACTATTATTTGAAAAAAAATTTTTTATTTTTTTTTTATTTTATTCCTTTTTAAAATTTATTTTTTTTTTAAAAAAATTTTTACCATTAAATATTTTTTTAAAATGTTAAAAAATTTTTTTAAAATTTCAAAAACTTTTGTTTTATTTTCAGTATTTTACCTTTAATAATTTTTGGAAAATTTTTTTTGTTTTTTATGGAAAAAAATTTAATTTATAATGTTTAAAAAATTTTCATAAAAAAATTTTTGCAAATTTTTTTTCAAAATTTTTTAAAACCCAATTCAGGTAATTGCCTAAAATTATTTTATTTTCCCAAAGTTTTTTCTTTTTATTTTTTTGGTTAAATTTTTTTTTTTAATAAATGTAATTATTTTTTAATTTTTTAAACACCTAAAATTAAAATTTCTTTTTTAATTTTAAAATTATGGGTCTAAACTTTTTCTTTTCCATTTTTGGATTTTTTTATGTAAAAATTTCCCCAAATTTTTATTTTTCCCAAATTTTTTTTATAAGAAATTTTTTTCTTTTTATTTTTTTGGTTTGGGGTATTTTATTTTTTTAAATTTATTGAATGAATAATTATTTTGATTGAATATTTTTAACGTATAATCTAGAATTTTTTTTTTACTATATAATTACTGTGGTATCTAGAACTTTTTTGTCATTTCATATTTGGAAAATATTTTTGCATGTTTTTTTTTTTTTTTAATAATATGCCTAAAAAACTTTTCTTTTTCATATTTTTTTAAAAATTATATATATATATAAATTTTTTTTTTTTCTTTTTTTTATTTTATTGGTTTTGAAATTTTTTTTAAAATTTTTTGAATATTGAATGGTAAAAAAATTGAATTTTTTAAACTTTATAATCAAAGAACCCTTATTTTACTATATAATATTACTATGGTGCCCTAAAACTGTTTTAAATTTTTTATTTGTATATTTTTTTTGCATCATTTGTTTTAAAATTTCCCTTTCTTTTTTTATGATTCATTGTTTTATATGAGCATAAAAAATGTCTTTTTCACAGGAAAAGAACCCGGCAAAATTTTTAAAATTTCATGGTTTTTATTAATATGCCTCTAATGCTCTACTTTTAACTTTCAAATAAAAGTTTTTTTTTTTTATTTTTTTCTGATTGAAATTTTTTACATTGAGCCAGTTTTTTTTAGATTTTTTCTTATACTGTTAGGGCCTTTTTTGAGTGATTTTTGTCCCTTTTTTTGGGAAAATTTATCATTTTATTTCGTATTAATGCCCTTTAAAAGAAAATATTTTTCAGGGGAAAAATTAAAAAAAAAATCAATATAAATGGGAAAACTTAGCCTATGGCATGAAAAAAAAAAATGTTCAAAAACTTTATATTCCTCACAAAAGCAATGCGCAGAAAAGCTTTTCGTTTTACGTCATAAAAACTGTCCCGGGCCTTTGGGCCTTTTTTAGATGGCCTTGGCTGAATTTTGTTTTTTTTTTTCTTTCCCTTTTTTTCGAAAATTTTGAAAAAATCATTTTTTTTAAAAATTGTTCCCAAAACTTTTTTTTTATGGTTGAAAGTAACAAAAGTAGCGGGATCTTCAAGTGAAGTAGCATAAAATTCACCCTTTGCAACAGGATTAAAAAATAGCGGGGAAAATTTCAAAAGTAACAAAATTCGCGAAAAATCGCAAGATCTGGCAACACTGAATAAAAAAGGGGGAAACATTGGAAAAGGAAATAAAAAAGGGAAATTTTGAATTTCTAAACCTTTGGTTTAAAATTTTCTTGAGAGATTTTTATCACAAATTTCTTAGCCTATCATAAGGGGCTTCAGAAGGGGGCCTCTCAAAACAGGCAAAACTGTCGCGAAACGGAGCCGGGAAATTTTAGTTAAACTAGAAATGGAACCGTGAGGCATTCCCTTTTTTTTTTACTTTTTTCTGTTTCTTGAAATGGAAATCAGTAATTCGGGGGTGAAATGCATCAGTTGTCTATTTTCCTTATTCATTAAATCTTTTTTGGGTTTAAAAAGGGCTCTTTCTCCCGGGTTTAAATCTATTTTTCAGTTTTTTTTAGATCAAGTTTACCGAGTGTTAGAAACGGAAGAATAAGGTAAATTGAAACCTTTATTTTATATTAGAATTTTTGAACTAGAAAATTAATTTTTTCACAAAAACACTAAGGGGAAATTTGGAAAAATTAAAAGACTTTTTTTAAAAATTTATATCTAAATAAAATCCTCGTTGCGGGAACCTTTAAAACACTTTAAATGCAAAAAAATTGCCCCAATTTTCAAACCCCGATTTCCAAAAATGAATTGATCAAAAATCACGTCAAACACAAAAACCAGTGGTGGTTGGTTTTGGATAAAAATAAGAAATATAACAAATGTCGGCCCCCAAATTAAAATATTGTAGTAAAATCAACAAAAGGACATACAAAAAAAACTTTTATTTCTTTTTCTTTTCACTGAAACATTGAGAATATTTGACCAATCCCAAAACTAGGAGAGCTAGAAAAAAAAAGGATTAGATATTCAGAACTGTCATGGAAAAGGATACTGCAATGTTGCAAATAGGGAAAACTAAAAAGTAAATTAAAACTTAACTTATAAAAATTTTCAGGAAAATTTTTTTACCTTGCGTTTGTCATAGCTGGAATCTGTTATTATTGGCCCAGCTATAATTCGTCAGTGACACCAAAAACCCGTGCTAATTTGATATCGGGGGTAGTAGCGCCAAGCTGTTGTTTAAAGTTCGCCAAGATGGGGAAAATATTACAAAAAATGGTTTTCCTTAAAAATTTTGATCGTCTTCGGATGGGTTTTCCATGGGGGTAAAGTATATTAGAAATAACTTTTTAAATTTGTTTTTTCCCCTGTAACCCTTTAATTTCAGACGATTTCTTCAAAAATTTTAAACCCTTTTCAGGTAATTTTTCTGTTTGCGTCTTCTGCTTAATTCTGGGCCTTTCTTTCGAATATGGATATTTCTAAAATAGTGAGTACTAGAATATTTTTTTTTAAAAAGGGAAAAAGTGTTTTGCTTTTTTATCGCTATAAATGTTTATTTTTTGTTTTAAAAAAGTTTTTTTTACATTTTTTTGTTCGATGAAATTCGTTGAAGGGGAAAAAAATTCAATTTCATATTGCAAAACATTCCCCTACTATGTAATTGCTATTCTAAATTTTAAATTTTAAAACATTATGTAATTATTTTATTCATAATGAAAAAAAAGCAATTATTACTATGTGTAATAATCATATAAAAATTTATTATTTATTATTGTTTCTTTTAGCATTTTTTTATAAATATTTTTAAAATATTTTTATTTTTATCAAATTTAAATTTCTTTTTTATTTTTAATTATTATTTAATTATAATTATTATCTTATTATTTTTTAATTATTATTTAAATTTTAATTTTTATCTTATTTTTAAAAACTATTTTTTTTTTTTTAAAGCTATTCTTATGTTGTTTTTTTTTATAGTTTGTATTGCGGTTTTTCTTATGCATTATTTTTATTTTTTACAATTCAAAGTTAAAACTTTTTAATAATTACAATTTAATTTTATTATAATTAGTTTTCTTAACCTTTTAAAAATCGTTCTTTTGGAAAATTATATATAATTATGATAAAAAAATATTATAAGGGTTTTATATGCTGCTTATAATACTTATTATTTCCCGTACATGTTCTTTTATTACATAATTTTATTATTCATTATTTATTGATTAAAACTAGGTTATTCTTAATCTCTTCCCCATATCCCTTTTTTTGGGAAAAACATTTCAATGTATTTCAAAACAATTCCAAAAATTTTGTGTATCCATTAAATTTACCGCTAGGCCGTATTGGTTTTTATTCCCGCAACCGGGCCTTGGCGCCTTTAAAATTTAAAAACCCCCCTTTTTCAAATTAGTTCCCCAAAACCTTTTTTTTAATTTTTTTTCAAAAGGATTTATTTTGCTATTTTCCCGAAAAAACACTCGAAAAAATTTTCAAAAAAATAAATTAAAAAACTTACTAATTAAACCTTTTTTCGGGGAAAAAGGGGGGGGAACAGAATCGAGGGGGGAAAGGGCCCAGTATTATAATTTTTGGAGTTTTTTTGGATAGCAAAAAACTGCGGAACAATCCGACACACTTTATTGAGTTCCTTTTGGAAATGTTCAGTGTTAATTTATCGTATCATTTTAAAAGTATGGTTAAAATTATTAAGCGGGGTCAATACCATGGCAAATTATGGAAAACTTTACAAACCCCCTTTTTGCCCTTACACTTGACATTTGCGACATTTTGTAGCCCGGATCAAAAAGTATCGACAAATGGATTCTAAAAAACTTGTCTGACGCTCATAATTTTTATTTAGAAAAGCAGTTTTCGATTTTTTAAAAGATTTTTTAAAAAAAAAGGGGAAAAAAGAAAAAAAATTTTTGATTTTTGAAAGGGGGCAATCAAAAAGTATAAGTCTGTCAAATCCTTTTGAAACTGATATTTTTAAAACCCTTTTTGATTCTGTGATAAACAATATGGATTCAAGATTTTGTCTTTAAATCTAAATTTTTTAAAATTTTTTGGGTTTTTCCCCTATGACTAAAAAGGGGGTCAGGGGTTTAAAAAACTTTAAGGGAAAAAAAAAAAGGGACCAAACGGGGATAATTCTTTAAAATTTTAAAATTTTAAAAATTTTAATCTTTTTCGCATTATTTAAAAGGAATGGGGCCTTTAGAAAAGTATAAAAAAGTTTAAAATATAATTATAATTTTTTAAAAATTATAAGCTTAAAAAAAACCATAAAACTTTTGAACGTCGTGGGAGTTTTGCAAACAAGAAAATTTGCCCCAGCCCATTTTAAAAATTAAAAAAAGTATTTAACCTTATATGTTCCCAAAAAATCCCAAAAAAATATACCAAGCCGGGCGGGCAGTTTTTTTCCCCGGGATTCAATCCTTTTTCCGAAAGGCACTCCCCAATCCCCTTTTTTTTTTCCGGGGTCCTCCCAAAATTTACTCCATCCCGGGCTTTTTACATCAAGTTTTCCCTTTTTACCCCCGGGGGTCCCATCTCTCTTTATTCCATCCCGGGCTTTTTTCTGTCTCCTCCCCGGGCTCTATCTCTTGTTTCCCTCCCGGGCTCCATCAAATCCCCCAGGGCTCTCTCCAAATTTTTTTCCCCTCCCCCTCCTCCTTCCCTTTTTTAAAAAACCCCGGGGCGGGGTTCCGCACGCCCCCCGTCTTTCCTATTTTTTTTGGTTTTTATTTTTTGTTTTAAAAATATTCAATTATCAATTCGTATTTTATTCATTGTATTTTTCCTTGAAATTTTTTTATACTAATAAAAGAACGATAATTGTTCTTTAAAACTTTAAAAAAAAAAATTATTTATTTATTTATGTTATTCTTTTAAATTATTTTCATAAAGATTTTAGATTCAAAGTATGTAAAATATTTTTTTTTAATTTCAAAACTTTTGTTTAATTTTGAATTTTTACCATAATAATATTAAATTTTAAGCTATGAAAAAATTTAAAGTTTTAGTTTAAATAATATCATCACAAATGCAAATTATTCAAAATTTGAAACACTATTGTCGACGTTGCCTCATTAATGATATATTCCATGAAAATTTTTTTTTCTTTTATTTTAAAGGGAATTTACAAATGATAATTTTTTAACATCCGTTTGAAATAAGGTGTTAAACCACCTATGATTTTTTAAAATAGCCCCCTTTTTATTTTCCTATTTTTTTTATGAAATTTTTTTTTTTTTTTATTTTATTTTTTATTTTTTTTTGAAAATAATTATTTTTATTAAATTTTTTAAACGAAATCAAAATTTTTTTAATATAATTATTGTGGTATCTAGAACTGTTTTATTTCTTTTTGGATATTTTTTTTGCATGTTTTTTTTTTAAAAATACCCCAAATATTTTTACTTTTCCCTATTTTCTTTATAAGTAATTTTTCTTTTTTTTTTTGAAAATTATTTTTATTTTTTGAATATTGAATAAATGAATTTTTTGATTAAAAAACCGTAAATTGGTCTGTTTTACTAAAAATTACGGGGTATCTGAACTGTTGCCTTTCTTTTTTAAATACTTTTGCGTTTTTTTTTTTTTTTGTTAAAAGCCCAAAATTTTTTTTTCTTTTTCTTTACTAGTATATATATATATATATATATATATATATATATATATATATATATATATATATATATAAATGTTTTTATTTTATTGGATTGAAAATTATTTTAAAATTTTGAATATTGAATGAATGAAAATTGAATATTTTTAACGTATAATCTAGAGAATCTATATTTTTACGCTATATAATATTACTATGGTGTTCAAAACTGTTTGTCATTTCTATATTTGTATATATTTTTGCAATTGTTTTGGCAATTTTTTCTTTGTTATGATTCATTGATTATATGAGCATAAAATAAATAAGTCATATAGAAAAGTGAACTCTCCAGTAAAATGTTGGGCCATGATTTTCTAATAATATGCCTTCTATTTTATTTAAATTTCTTTTCAAATTTCTTTTGCAAGTAAATGTTTTTTATTTTTTTTTATTTTATCTGATTACTGAAATTATTTTTACATTGAGCCAGTTTTTCTTAGATTTTTCTTATGTATCGTTAGGAGCCTTTCATGAGTGATTTGTCCCTTTTCCGAAAATATTATGCATCATTCTAGCGTACAATGCATAACTCATCAGAAAAATATTCTCAGTGAGAATTAAAAATAATCAATATAAATGCAGAAATCTTAGCCTATGGCATGAAAAGAAATAAATGTTCAAAGCTTTATATTCCTCACAGAGCGAATGCGCATAGAAAAGCTTTCGTGACGTCATAAAACGCCGTCACGGCCTGGTCCCTTTCTGTGATGGTGGCCTTGACCGACCTCGTTTTTTTCTTTTTTTTTGCGAATATTTTGAAAAAAATCATTTTTGTGGAAACTTGTTCCAATACTTTTATTTATGGTTGAAAGTAAATACAGCGAAGTGGACCAAGCAAGTAGCATAAAATCTCACGGTGCAGCAACAGGATTAAAAGTAGCGGTGCCGCTGTGCAATGTAGTACAAGAAAAATCGCACGATCTGGCAACACTGAATAAAGTACGCATAAACATTAGACAGAGTAAAAGGCAAATTCTTGAATTTCATAAACACTGGTACAATTTGCTTGAGAGATTAATTGATATCACAAATTTCTTAGCCTATCATAATCTGGCATTCAGAAGTCACAGAGAATTCCTCACAGAGCCTGAAAGGATTCTATTTCAGCCCTGAATGCACTGAACTGTGCCAAACGGATGCAACCCGTGGTTCTTTTTATTTTACTTGCCCATTTTGCTTTTTGTATCGCAATCTAAATCTTAAAAATGCATCACAATTATTTTCCTTATTCATTATATCATTTTTGCATCAAAAAGGACTCCTATTCTACACAGTCTTATTTAGCCTGAATTCCTTGTTCAAGTTCCATGTATGAAACCAGCTGTCAGTATGTGTTAAAACCCCTTTTATGCTCCAGCATAGAACTTGCAACTAGGAAAACTGTTTTTTCACAAAGACACTAAGAATTCTGCAAAAATTCATAGACTTATTTAAATTGATATCTAAATAAGATCCTACGTTGCGGGAACTCTTAAATCACATTGAAATCGCAAACAAATTGCACACCATTATCTAAGCCGCGATGTTCAGAATGAATTGATCACAATCACGTCAAACACAGATACCAGTGAAGTGATTGGTAGGATAAAAGTAGAATATAACAAATGTCGGCCCCAACTTAAGATATTGTAGTACATCAACAAAAGGACATACAGAAGAAAACTTGATCGGATTTCTTGCTGTCACTGAAACGATTAGAGAATATTTGACCAATGCAATACTAGGAGAGCTAGAAAAAAATGGATTAGATATTCAGAACTGTCATGGACAAGGATATCGTAATGCTGTAAACAGGAAGACCTAAAATATGGTCTTATGAAACTGGTAAATTTTTCACACCTTGCGTTTGGTCATAGCTGGAATCTGTTATTGATAGACACAGCTTTATAATCGCCAGTACACCAAAAACCCGCGCTAATTTTGATATCGGGGTAGTAGCTGCTGTTGTTTATGTTCGCTAAGATGGGTGATAATATTACAATATGGTTACCTTAATATTTTGATCGTCTGTCGATGTGGTTACGAGTTGAATGTATATTGGGGAAATAACTTTAATTCGTTTTTCCCGCTGTAACCCTTTTACCTCAGACGATTTCTTCAAAAAATTCTAACCATTTCAGAGTAATTTCTGTTTGCGTCTTCTGCTTAATTCTGGGCTACTTTCGAATATGGATATTTCTAAAATGAGTGAGTACTAGAACATTTTTCTTAAAAGAATAAGTGTTGTGCTTTTAATTATCGCTATAAATCAAGCTTATTTTCGTTTTAAAAAATGTTTTTATTTACACTTTTTGTTCGATGAAATTCGTTAAAAGGAAAATAACAGTGCAAGTTTCATTGCAAGTATTCACTACTATGTAAATTGTTATTCTAAATTAATTTTAGCATACATTATGTAATTATTTATCTCATAATGAAAAAATGCAATATTACTATGTGTGGCCAATCATATAAAAATTCATTAATATTTATTATTGTTTTTAGCATTTATTTATAAATACTATTACACATATTTTGTTATTTATCATTAACATTATACTTATTTATACTCATATTTAATTATAATTATTATTCATTTATTTATAATTATTATTTAATTATAATTATTATCTTATTTTTATAACTATTTCTTGCTGCTTATTTATAGCTATTCTTATGTTGTTTATTTATAAGCGCGCTGCGAGTTCTCTTTATGCATTATTTTATTTTTTTACAATTCAACGATTATTCTTTTAATAATTACAATTTAATTATATTATATGATTATTATTTCTAATAACCTTATAAAATCAAGTTCTTATATGAATATTATATATAATATGATAAAATAATATTATAAGATTATTATATGCTGCTTATAATACTTCCTATTATCAGTACATGTTACTTTTATTACATAATGTTATTATTCATTATTTATTGATTGATCTAGGTTATTCTTAATCTCTTCCTATATCCTTTATTTTACATTTCTGATTTAAAAACAATTTTTTTAAATTATTGTGTACCTTTAAATTTAAACCCTTTTAGGCCCCTTTTGGTTTTTTCATTCCAGCAAAAAACGCACTTGGGCTTTCCCCCTTTAAAAAATTATTTCCCCCAAAACCTTTTTTAATTTTATTCAGGGTTTTTTTGCTTTTTCCCAGAAACACTCAAAAATTATAAAAGATAAAATTAAACTTACTAAAAGCCATCAGGAAAAAAGGGGGAGGGTAACAGAATCGAGGTGGTGAAGGCCAGTTTAAAAATTTAAGATTTTTTTATGCGGAAAACAAAAAATCATCGGAATGACCCTTGTGATTACCCCGTTTTAAATGAAATGTTCGTGGGAATTTATGTATCATTAAATGTAGGGTTTGAGTTATTAACTTAAACCGACAAAATTTGGCCCACAAGCCCATTTAGCTTAAATTAGCATTTGCCGTGGGTGGTCAAAAGGGATCGCAAAAGGTTCTAAAATCGTCTGACCTTAATTTTATTGAAAACAGTTACGTTTGGTTTTAAAAGTAAAAGGGCGCCGAAAAAAATGTTTGTTTTGAAAGGGGGCAAACAAATGGGAGTTGAAAAGCCCGGGATGAAACGATATTTTAAATACCTTTTTTTTCTGGAAAGCAAGGTTCAAGATTTTTTCTTTAAAAAACTAAATTTTGAAAATTTTTGGTTTTCTCTTACAGAGGTCTCGGGGGGCCCCTAAAGGGCAAAAAAAAAAAACTTTTAAACGGTATAATTCTTTTTAAAAAATTTAAAATTGAATCTTTTTCGCATTATTTAAAAAAAGGGAAAGGGGCTTCGAAAAGTATAAAATGTTTAAAATATAATTATAATTTTTAAAAATTATAAGCAAAGAAAAAGAAACTTTTTCTATAAGACATTGTAACGTCGGTAGTTGCAAAAAAGAAAATTTTACCCAACCTCATTTTAAAATTAAAACATATTTAATAGCTTCATATGTTTAAAAAATCCCAAAAAATATCCCCCGCTGGGGGGACAGTCTTTTCCCCGGGGTTCAACCCTTTTCCCAAAAGGCACTCCTAATCCCTTTCTTTTCCGGGCCCCCTCCAGTTTCTCAGGGCTCCATCAAATTTTTCCCTTCTTCTCACCCAGGGCTCTTTTTCTGATTCCATCCAGGGCTTCCTCTGTCTCACTCCAGGGCTCTATCTCTCTGTTTCCATCCAGGGCTCCATCTGTCTCACTCCAGGGCTCTCTCCAAGTTTTTTCCTCTCCCCGTCCTCAAATCAACCCCTTTTAAACACCAAGAGCGGGTTCACAACACGCCCCTCGTCTTCCTCAAAAAAAGGTCTGCCCTCGTCCCCGGGCCACATTCGCCTCCCATTTGTGCGGCAAACACAAACACATTCCTCGTCTGTCTGGAATCTAATGGCGCCATAAATCTCATCCAACTTCTGAAACTCCCATTCTTCACACCACCTGGACCTTATAGCCCCATTCTCTCGGCACCGACTTTCGTACTGACTTCGCCTATACGTCAACCTTTTGTCACCGGCACTCTTTGGTTATTGTAAATTCCAGACTCGATGTCTGCGTTTGTTCGAGGCCAGACAATAAACAATGACCCCATGGCCACTTGCTCTTGTCACCTAACGTCTGTTTGGGGCCATAAAACTTCACATGAATAGATTGGTGAGGTTCTCCCCAATCGAAGACGTCACAACTCCTTCCCCCTGAAAAGGTCCATTTCACTGGACTGCTCTGGCCTCAGGCTAGTTCAGTTCTTAACATTTCACACCGAAAGGTTGTCTTATCAATGAGACTGGCCAGGACAGCAATTCAAGTAACCAATACAATCAAAATTAAAATAAATAAATAAATCCAAAATTCTATAAAACATTTACTTTACAACTAAAACTTAAATCCCAAATCTTGGATTCTTTTTCCTTTTCTGTAAGTTACATCACACCTTAAATTTTCAGGGTTTTAAAGAAGTTAAATCAAATCATCATATTTCACTAATTCTAATACATCAAATCGCTCAATCAATTGTGTTAAACATCTGTGAGTATTCACCTTACTAAGAGATACAAAAGATTTTCAATAACACATAATATCCTTCCACCTTACACACACACAAACACTCATACTCCTACAGATATTAATTCACACTTAGCACAAATCCAAAGAATTGCTTATTCCCATCTACTAATTCCAACGATATTAAATAAACAAAATAAACACCTATAAATTCCAAGCTTTGCAAATAACATTAAAACAATTTTTTTAAATTAAGATGTTTAAATCAAGACTTTCTAAATTAAGTTAAATTTTGGCTTTCGGTAGGGATTCTCACAACCATTATGACAAGTTATTCACAATTCATGGTATTGTCTTCCATTACGTTAGTTATTGATAGTAAGTCTATATTATGTGCATGGAACAAATTTTCCGACGGCTCTAATTTACCTTTGGTCGATCTGACTTCCGACCCAATCCAACTCAACCACTTTAATACAAAGTCAAGCTGCTTTACACGATTTTTCCAAATCTGCATCAGAATGTCTATATCGACCATTCGTGATACATCATTCTGCTTTAACCATCTCATAAGCTGTGTAGTTAAATTACATCCATAAGAAGAAGCCCATACGAACTTAAACCTCACTTTCTTAATAATGTACTTGCCAAATGGCATAACGCATGCGGCATACTTCGGATAACTCATCATGAGAGAACGACGAAAATGCCACTTCCACAAATCCAGTACAGTGACCCACGATACCGCACTATTCTTTTCTACAAAACCTTCCATTTTTAATAAAAGATAAATTTCGGCTCGCGTCACCTGGTTCAAATTCCTAAACTTAATACATTTAATACGTGGATACGGGTATCGGCTTACTCTTCCTAAACAAACAACGGGCAGAGTACGGTTCGACTGCCCATCCCGTTTACATCTAAGTCTAAAAGATACTCTTTATCTTCTCGTAGCGAATTAATTAACATTTGGGATGTACAACACAAGTTTTGATTTTAAACGGCTTTCCCGTATTTAAATTAATATCCCTCTGCCTTAAAGAAATCGTCCCAGGATCTGGAGGAAACCCTTCTTTCTTTTTAGTGTTAATCATTCTTAAATAGTTACTTCGATCAGGCGGTAATCTAAAATACAGTCGACTTTTCCTTAAAACACCCTGAAAGTTAAAATCCATAAATAGCTTTACCGAATGGAGAATTTCGGAATCTTTCACTATTCCCTCCGAGCTATTCTTCCTAACCAAATTTGCCGAATTCGGGGCTTCCTACGGTACAATTTTATTAAATTAAGACGATAAATGGTACTGCGATCTCTTTTTCCGGGTAAATCTATCTCGAAATTAAATTCTGAGCTAAAACTAGACCTATTATCCGTCTCTAAACTGTTCCTATCAATCTCTTTTGGTTTTGAGAGAGGCAAACGCATTGTTAACTCACCTCTCAAACCTCCCCACACATCAGCTTTATACATGTTTTCTTTTCCTCCATTTAACTGCCCTGCTATCTTAGCCATTGTATGATTTCGAAAACCTTCACGATTCACTGTTAACTGCTTTTCACCACCCGTTAACGTCATACTGGTATCTTCTTTTTCCTCGCATTTATTTTCACAACTCAAAATTTCAGGGTTCACTATTCCCTTATCTTCTATCAATTCTAAAGAATCAGCTCCTATTTCATCAGAATTTATTACCCGCTTTGCACACAAAGCGATTGCTTTAACACTTTTTCCACCTGCAAACGGCCCCACTTCCCTTACACAATGACCAATTCTATCCACATTGATTTCTTTCCCTTTTTCAACCATAAACTTGCTATTCTTTTCTGTTTCAATCCCTCTTACTTAAGACGGGGGGAAAACGTTCGTCCATCTCACAATTCTCAT
The DNA here is from genome assembly GCA_019973955.1 of Trichonephila inaurata madagascariensis. NCBI lineage: Eukaryota > Metazoa > Arthropoda > Arachnida > Araneae > Nephilidae > Trichonephila > Trichonephila inaurata. Next base: position 94,557 of record BMAV01027655.1, read on the forward strand.
TTTCAAAATCATAAGATGTAGCGTTCTCCACGCTTTTATTAACTACCTGGTTAATTAATGGCCTACACTTTTTAAACGGTTCACTAACTTCTGCGGCACGTTTTCCTGACACACAATAAACATTTGCGAGATTGTCAATCCTATTCCCTGACTTCAATTCCTTTTCTTTTAACTTATTTCTGAATTGAGCTCTTAGTCTTTCTAACTCAAATTCCCTAGATAGTCTACGCTCCTCGAATTTCTTAATTTCCCGTTTTTCCTCCAAAATACCCTCTAACAAATATTTAGCTACTTCATCATTATAGTATTTACTTTGACAAATTCTCTTATTAGTTTCCATCTTAGGTAAAGTAATATCAACTTCTACCCCTAATTCTTTCGCAACTTCTAACATTACGTCTTTTCTTTCTCTTAACAGAAACGCCATGATGCACTAATACACACAAAACCGAATCTAAACTTAATCGTTACAAAAATTATACACAGACTCAAGGTAAACTAAAAATACACTAGATCTAGACTTAACTATATTTTACAAATGTGCGCAAATCTAAAACCAACACAATAACCTACTCATCAACTGTACCCCAGCGCTACAAGTATAACTACTGTATACTAATCTTCACAAATCTAAAACCACAACAATACCCTGCACAATCTGTACCAACACAACTAGTATAACTACTGTATACTTAATTTCACAAATCTAAGATCACAATACCCTACACAATATTGTACCAACACAACAAGTATAACTACTGTATACTAAATTTCACAACTCAAACCAAAAATACTAATATCGCACATTTATACACTTCATACAAAACTTAAAAATCTTTCTAGTCTCTTATTGTTTACTAAATTTACCCAGTCTTTTATATTCTTTATCTCAAAATTTTACATACAAAAACAATACTCAGTTGCTGTCCCGAAAATAATCTCAAAGAAAAGACTCACCTTAAAATTTGTAGACGAAGACATAGGAACACTCAGAAACTCTTTTTTCACACAAATCACTTCTTAAAAAACCACACTCCTCACAAACAGGCAGGAACTCATGACGTCTTGACACTGGGAACACTTGAAAAACGTCCATCAAAACAACCGGGCAAACAGGTCCTCTTAAATCCTCGTTGATTCATCAGGCAGGAACAGGAGACACTTGTATCCGGCTCTTCTCACAGCTGGGGACTCCAGGAAAACATCTCATAGCAGGCAATTCCAAAAATCAGGCGGGCACGCTTCATCACTAGCAGGAACAGAAACCTCTTGAAGTCGGCGCTCCCAAAATCAGGTGGGCATTAAAATTTCTTATCACATTCGCACATGGCTGGCCTTTTTCTTATCCTTCAATAAAACTTAGATTCGGGCATCTATTTACCAAATGCCGGATCTACACCGCTGCCACCAATTATATATATATATATATATATATATATATATATATATATATAGCTGTAAAGTCGTCAGTAGTTAGCAAACAAGAAAATTTGTCACAGCCTCATTTTAAAATTAAAACAGTATTTAATAGCTTCATATGTTACTAAAAAGTCCAATAAATATTCCAAGCCAGACGGACAGTCTATTTCATGGGAGTTCAATCCTTTTTCCGAAAGGCACTCCCTAATCCCTTTTCTTTTCCGGGCTCCTCTCCAGTTTACTCCATCCAGGGCTCTACATCAAGTTTTTCATTCAGGGCTCTCTATCTGTCTCACTCCAGGGCTCTATCTCTCTGATTCCATCCAGGGCTTTCTCTGTCTCACTCCAGGGCTCTATCTCTCTGTTTCCATCCAGGGCTCTATCTGTCTCACTCCAGGGCTCTCTCCAAGTTTTTTCCTCTCCCCGTATTCAAAATCAACTCCTTTTAAACACCAGGAGCGGGTCCACAACACGCCACTCGTCTTCCTCATTGGCCGGCCAAAAAAAAGTTCTGCCCTCGTCCCCGGCCCACATTCGCCTCCCATTTGTGCGCTAAACACAAACACATTCCTCGTCTGTCTGGAATCTAAGGGCCCCATAATTCTCATCCAACCTGAAACTCCCATTCACACACACCTGGACCTTATAGCCCCATTCTCTCGGCACTGATCTTTCGTACAGGCTTCGCCTATACGTCAACCTTTGTCACCGGCACTCTTTGTTATTGCTAAATTCCAGACTCGATGTGGCTTGTCCGAGGCCAGACAATAAACAATGACCACATGGCCACGTGATCTTCTCACCTAACGTCTGTCTGGGGCCATAAAACTTCACATGAATAGATGGGTGAGGTTCTCCCTAATCGAAGACGTCACAACATATTAATTAAGTTTTACTTTGCGCAAGCTATTTTCTAAAATAGTAGCGTTAATTACTAGCTGTAAGTTGATTAATGAAGTTAAATGTATTCTCATCACACTGTAGCTATTTTTTTATATATAGAATTATAACTTCCATATTTTAATAAATAACAGTATACATTTTTTAAAAATATTCAAAAAATTGCAATGTTTTACAAATATTTTGAAATACAAAAGATATATAATACTAAAATTAGGTAGGGCTTAAAGAGTATGATGCATTTTATAATTCTATAAAGTTTTATACATCAGAGGCTACTATTTTAGAAAATACCTTGCACAACGCAAAAAATGCTTAATATTTATCATAGAATTTTCATATGTTATGATTTTTAAAATTATTGTTATATTTTAAACATTTTATACTTTTCTGAAGCCCCATTCTTTTATAAATAATGTGTAAAAGATTCGAATCCTTTAATTTAAATTTAAAAGAATTATACCTGTTTGAAAATTGTTTATATTTTCAGACCTCTTAGAAAATTTAACACCCCTGAGACCCCATCAAGTTAAAAATATTTTCAAAAGAGCAAATACTGAAAAACTGGCAAGACTTACCCACAGTCCTGCAAGTAGGTGAGAGCAGTGACTTCGAACCTTACAAATAATATGAATTACAAAATATGATCCTAAATTTACCCAACACAATAACAGACATGAAATATCTGCTCTAATATGTCATAGAGAACGATTTGAAAGACATTTTTCAAAATATTTACATTGTCTTTCGAATTTTGTTAATAATACTTGTAAGTACGGCTTCCTCTGAGAGGAACTTTTAAAAATCAAAACTGATAAAAATTATGTAAGAAGTTTAATGATTCAGAAAAGACTTTCAGCTTTGGCAGTTTTATCTATTGAAACAGATATATAGCATCTAAGATAAATTACGAACCAATCATTAAGGATTTCTGCAAAACTGAAAGTAGAAAATTTCTGTTTCTTTAATTTTTTTTTTCATTATTGTTTAATTTTCCCAAGAAATATGAGTAAAAAAATTGGTTTTCTTCTTTATGAATAAAAATTAGTTTTTTTAAATTTATAAACCCTCTGATTACGCCACCAGAGGGCCACGCAAAATGTATCTTGTCTACATAAGTTCAGGTCCCACGCTGCCTCTTGGTGTACGACGCAATATTTTGGGCACGCCACCGATCAAAATGATTTGAATTTTATTTCAAAATAACAAAGTACAATATAAAGTTTTTTGAATAAACGCTAGTGATCAGTCGCAGTTTTCAGCGAGATTTTCTCAGTTCAAAGAATTATCAGAAAAAGCTCAAATTTTTTACGTACCCAAATGTGACTTCATTTAAAATACTGAACTTATCTCAATTCGATTGGTTGGAAATAGAAAAATGCAATCTCTCTTTCTGATTGATTTCCAGTCTAGTTCAATACGGATTCAAAATTTTGTTGAAAAAAGGAGAAAGTTGAATTGATTGAAACAGAAATATTAACAGGCAGTATAAGTAAAAATACTAGTAATGAAGTTTTGGAAACATGGTGTTCGATTCCAGATACACTTAATTGTTTGAAGAAGCTGGCTCATGCTATTTTAACCATATTTTCATCTACCTCTGACCAAGGAAGTCATAATATTCAGAGACTCATAAAAGAAGTCATAAATTATAAGACTCACATAGAACCCATTTGGCAGATGACTGCCAAACGGGAATGTGCTAAAAGTAACATCTTACCTAACCCTATTATAAGTTATTCATCATCTAATCTGCAAAAGCGGAAATCATAATGATGTTACTTTATATAATTTCCATTACACGTATAGCTGAAACATTTAAAGTACAAAATGTATTTTTTCGTAGTAAATAGAGAGTTTTGAGTTTTTAGTATTAAGTTTTGTTATTTTCTCACTAATCACAAGGCCAAAATTATTTGACGGCATGTCTATACCTCATTAAATACATTTTTAAAAAAATGGCTCGTTGACCCATAAAGGTTCGCCATTCATGGCCTCGTAATATGAAAAATTCTACTTTTTATGGAGAGTATATAATAATTTTTAAAAGTATTTTGTAATATTTTTCTTTCTACGAAGCATCAAAGTTAGGGGACAACATCGTATTATTAATGATATGACATAATACATTAACATAGATATGTATGCTGTAAACATAGATATTTTTTAAATGAAGATGTTCAACTAAGAAAAAAAATCACAATGATTGTTATGTAAGTTTGTTGTCATACTTTGATAAGGAAACTACGAAGGGTTCAAAATACGCCCGTGTTTTATTATCAATTTTAGATATTATTTCCAGATATTTAAATCACTCCTTATCAGTAAACATGAAGTGTTTATATAAAGAGTGATTTAAATTTGTTTTTCACGTATTTGTTTGCTTAAGGTCGACGTCCATTTTTCAAAAACTTCCTTTATCCAACGGACGGCGTTGCTTGGCAACCGGATGACGCCGTCATAATGTTTTACGGAACCTACCGTTACTAGCAGCAACGGGGTGTGGTTTAAAAAAGATTGGCAGATGTTTTTTGCATGACAACGCATGCGCTGTTTGAAAACCTGATCGAGCAGAAAAAAATGTCTCGAAGGGAAGGGAATTGTTATGCTTCGAAGGGGGTTAGGAAATGGATGAAAGAGAGTTTTCTAAATGTTTCTGGTTTCTAATTTATTACTGCCGTAACAAATCGGGTGCGGAGAGTTGTCGTTTTAAAGCCGTGCTAGTGGATTTTAATTTTTTGACAAAGAATTTGGTAGATCTTCAGCTAAAATTTAGCAAAAGTATTATTATTATTATTTTGAATTTCAAGGGATGTTTTTTTTTTTTTTAATTTATCTTTACACAAGCTAATTGTTTGATGGAAATATGCTAAATTCTAATAAATTTTTTTCTGCTCATATCTCTTAGATGCAAACTGTATTTGAAATTTCCATAGAAAAATGCTTATCATGGAAACAATCAGCTTTGATTTGAATCTTTAAAAAAGGAAATGTAATTTTTCTTAGAAAATATTCACTAGAGCACAATTTTGTCAGTCCTTTTTAACAGCATTCCATCTCTGTTTTACATATCCAATCAGGGGCATAGTTACCGCCATATTAATGATATGGAGCCTCAAGCTTTGAGGTTCCCAAAACGTTTAAGGAAAAATCGCAGAGTGGGCCCTAGGATGGGCCCTCAAGGAACTTTAATACAGGGCCCACTCACAGGACCACACAAATTTCACTGTCTTCAGTTAGATTATTATATTCATCGAATTTAATAGAGGACAGTGAAATTTGTGTTGTATTTTAATGAATTTCAAAATTCATTACAATAAATGTAAAAAAGAGAAAATATAGAAAAAACTGAGATTTTACATAAAAAGTAAAAACTAAAAAGTAATTTAATAAAAACATAATTAAACTTCAAGAAAATTGAAAGAAAAGATAAACTGAGGATGAACATCGTAATTTTCAAGAAAAATGGGAAATGCAATGTTATATTTCTATGCCTAAAGCAAGAATAAAATATTGTGCCTGACATGTAAAAACTGGAATTAAGTTGCTAAGGAATATGATTTCAAAGGCATTATGACACAAAATCAAAAACACACTATGACCAATAGCGCACACAGAAATTTTTCAAGGGGGGGGTTTACGGTTGAAAGTTCACCATTCTTCTTAGATCTAATTTTGATTTTTTGATTTTCAGGAACAAAACACAGTAAAAACTAATTATTGAATAAAAATTACATTAATTAATAAAATTAATCATTAATAACAAATGAATTAAATTTCGTATTATGCTTAGAAATACCAATTGGAAAAAAACAAGGGTTTGGGAAGGTCTGGACCAGGCCCTTGTGTGCGCCACTGACTATGACTAATGTGTTGCAAAACTTTGCGAAGATGAGTTGTCGGAATTGAAATCAAGTTCTTAAAAAATGAAAAAAATATATTCTCTAAATTTGTTGAGTGAGGGGTGAGTGAGTGAGTGAATATTAACGTCGCACTGTTCAGCTACACGAGGGCGTTTGGCGACGGACCATGGTCAAGTGACGAGATCGACACCTGAGCTGGCACCTCCTCTCCTAACTTCCAAACGACACCATTTGGAGGACGTTTGAGCCTCGACATATTCAATTTGCTTTGGTCCTCTCTACACGACGGGTCTTGGCTCAAACTCTAACAAACTGAAATCTTTTTACTGCAAATTACTGTTATGTACATCAACATCTAGTTAAATTAAATCAAGTGATTAATATACTTTTAATGGATATATATATATTCCCCTACATTTATTTTATTTTTAAGGGCTTATTTTAAAATGAAAAACTGAAATGTAATCAATTTAAATCATTTCTTTTTGGGCAAATCCTTATTCATAAAAGATAATTACATATTTTTCAAAAATATTAAAGTAAATCAAAATATTTAAGGTAGAAATTTTTTAAATAAAAAAAGTATAAATAAATTAATTATAACAAAACGGATAATTTCGTGTTCCTTTGTATGCCGATATTCGAATAAATACGCATTCCTCGAATCCTGAATTACATCGATACAGCAAATAGATTTTGCACTCAAAATTAGTTTTTTTCTCGGTAAGGTTTCGGATTCTAATCGAACAATCCAAAACTCAAAGCTCCCCAATTATTTTAAATTTTTCTAAGTTTGCAATTTTAATTTTAATTCTCAACTTTTATTTTAAATCTTAATTTTTATTTTAAATTTTCAATACCCACTCAATCATTTGGCAAGCTCTATCAATAAAAGCTCAACATAATCTAAAGATAGGGGATGAAGACCTAGTAGAGATCATGGCCCCTATGATCGTATAATCCGAACTTTTAGAATTTGAGACATATATTTATATTTGGAAGCTCATTCATCATGAGACCTAAAAAAAATCCATATCGTAATTTCTTCAAAAATTTCAAAAAATTCCGGAGAGCAGAAAAGAAATTATTAGAAATTTAAGTTCACTCCCCTTTTTTAAAAGTAAAAATTTTTAATCTGTTACAGTAGCGCACACAGGAATTTTTTAAGGGAGGGGTCCGGGGTCGGTAGTTCACCATTCTTGTATCATGCTCTTTTTGATTTTGTCGATTTTCGGGAACAAAACACAGTAAAAACTAATTTTGCAAATTACATAATTTAAAAAGCATTGTGTAATTTTTTTAAAAAATTAGAATGTATTGTTGATTTCAATAAAATAAGTGAGTGTTTGGACCCAACTTTGGTGCCACTAATTTTGTTATGAATGTCAAATTTTAGTAAAATAAATGCCATCCAAAAACAGAAAACTGTTCCTTTTTTTTTCTACATTTTTTTGAAGGAATAATTAAGTATCACTAAAGGAGAACCGTCCAAAAATAAATATCTTGAATTTTAAAAAATTAATTTTTGTAAAAACTCTGATTTTTACTCTTAAGTTTGAAGTTTGCCTTCAAATAATTATTGCATAATATAGAAATTAAAAAATATTTGTTAAGGATTAATTTTTTAATTTTAAAATTAAATACTAAAATAACTTAAAAAATTTAAAACCCAAACGGAAAAAATCAAATTGTCGGCCCCTTCCCTGTTAATGCAGATTGAAAAAAGGAACATTTTTTGGAAATTTTTAAAGATAAAATCACAAATACATGAAAATCTCCAGTTTTCTATATTTTCTTTTACATTTTTCTTAAAGGAAATTTTAAATTTATTAAATATAAAAACAAAATTTCCTGTTTATTAAATAATAATCCTTTAAAAGAAAAATTGTTTAAAATAAAATTTTCTAAGAAAAAATTCATACTTTTAAATCCAAAACAAGCTATTTGTTTCCTGGATTTGCATTCTTCTTGGAATTTTAAAAAAGTTTCATCTAAAATGTGAAACAAAAAATTTTTTTTTTTGCTTATATTACCAAAAATAATTTCAAGAATAAACAAACTTAAAAAAAAAACATCCCTTTGAAATTTAAAAAAAAAACAAAAAAAACTTAATTTGAAATTCAAAAATAATTTTAAATTTAGCTGGGAAAACAAAATTTTGTAAAAAAAATCCATGGGCCGGTTTAAAAGCGAGCCCCCTGGCCCATCGCAATTCCAAAAAGTTTTTTGGGGCCCTTTGCGAACTCCATTCTAATTCGGCGGTAAACTCGCCCTGATTGTGATATTAAAAAAGGGATGGTTTTTGCAAAAACTGCCCAAAATTTAAAAGCTTTAGTAGAATATTTTCTAAGAAAAAACATTTCTTTTTGATTCAAACAGCGATTGTTGGGTAAAGATTTTTTGAAAAAACATTAAAGAAATGGGGTTTTTAAAATTCTTTTTTTTTTAAAAAAAGGGTTAAAATAAATTTAAAAAAAAAATGGAAAATTCAAAAAAAAATCCCTTGAAATTCAAAAAAAAAAATACTTTTGCTAAATTTTAGCTGAAGATCGACCAAATTCTTCGTCAAAAAATTAAAATCCACTAGCACGGCTTTAAAAGACGACGCACCCGCTTTGGTACGGCAGTAATAAACTAGAAACCAGAAACATTTAGAAAACTCTCTTTCATCCATTTCCTAACCCCTCCCCCCTCCCCTTTTCGAAGCATAACAATCTCCCTTCGAGACGTTTTTTTCTGCTCGATCAGGCTTTCAAACAGCGCATGCGTTGTCATGCCAAAAACATCTGCCAATCATTTTTAAACCACACCCCGTTGCTATAGTAACGGTAGGTTACTAGATAAAAAACATTATGACTTTGACGTCATTCGAGTTGCAAACAACGCCATCTGTTGGATAAAGGAAGTTTTTGAAAAAGGGACATCGACCTTAAGTTAAGAAGCTATACTTTCGTCTTGCTCTTCTTCTTTTAGAACTTCTTTTAAGCAGGCATTCCCACTCAACAGAGAGTATCATCAGCTTTTGCCTGGAGTCAAGCAAGGATTCTATAATATTATAAGAGATTTGAAAAATTATTATTTCTAGTCATATCATATGACTGTATGCTCTACCGTAAGTATTCATTCATAAAATGTACTAAAATTACTCTATGTCTTCATGCGCAAAAAAAATGATTTTGTAACAAAAAATAATATAAATAAAACAAAATTTTTTAAGTAAGTAAGGATTAATAACTATATATGAATGTGGAACTCTTTTAAACTATTATTTAAAAATTATCAATCATTCATTTGTTTTTAGGATGTTCATCAACAATGAAGTTGTGTGCAAATATTTCTTTACTATTTGCTAATTAAAGCAAAAAATTTTATTATTGAAAAACATTTTTTTTATACAATATTAAGCAAGAACTCAAGAGTACGCGCACGCTTACTTCTACCCTTAGAGTTTTATGTAGTAATTTAGGGTGAAATATAAAATAGGAAATTCAAATACAGCATAAAATCATGTAAAGGGAATTACTATCATTTAAAAATACACTTGAAAAATATATGCATTGAGCATAAAGAAAATGTTTCATATGTTCCAATAAACCAAATATTTCGTGGAACATTCTTTGTGACAGGTTCCTAGCTTCGAAATATTAACCAATGTGGAATTCTTTATAAGTGAAACATTCATTTCTCTCCTGAAATTTCCAAGATCATCGTTTAATATGTCCAAATTGCTCTAACGGTAATGAATTTCATAAAAATTCGTTTTATCCTAGTGAATTATAGCAAAATCCTTATTTTTTTTATTTCTCTTATGATTTCTGTGTATTATGGTTACAAAATTTGCGCTAATTTTTCAATCGTTGTTTATTAAGGTATCCGACTACGTTCGGAACCATGATTTTAAAAAAGCTCATAAATGTACAATTTTTATGATATTTAGTGTCACTTAGATTATAATACATGTATAAAATTGTTTTAAGGACATTATGACATAAAAAATTATTTTAGTACAATATTTTGGCAAAAAAAGAACTTAGAATAACCTTTTTTACAAAATGTTCTCCTTTTTAAAAAAAATGCTTCTATAATAATAATATCTTGTGTGTGTGTGTGCGCGCGCTTATATAAAGTAAAGACTTCTCCTGGGAGTCTGAACTATTTTTTTTTTTTGAAAAATTCAAATTATTTTCAGAAATACAGCCAATTGAAATAATTATCGGCATATTTTCTTAAAATTTCTTCCTTCTGTTTTCGTAAAACGTGGATAAACTGACTTCCAAGTTATGCATTTCAAAAATTCTAGTTGAGCCTCTGTACAGGGGTCTGAGCTGAATACAGGCAAAATATTAATACAATAGAAACATTTTTTACAAAAGAACATTTGGAAAAAAGGTTATTCTAAGTTCATTTTTTGCTAAAATATTGTATTTAAATAATTTTTTTTGACATAATGTCCTTAAAACAATTTCATACATATATTCTAATCTAAGTGACACTAAATATCTTGAAAATTATACATGTATGTGCCTTTTTAAAATCATGGTTCCCCGAACGTAGTCGGATACCTTAAATTTCGAAAATAAAAATTCTATTTATATTTAACTTTTCTGTGATGAATGCCTTTGAAAGTTTTATTTTTTTTATTCCTAATATGCAACTACATAAAGGTATCCGACTACGTTCGGAACCGTGATTTCAAAAAAGCACATAAATGGATAATTTTCATGATATTTAGTGTCACGTAGATTTGAATACATATATAAAATTGTTTTTTGGACACACTATGAGAAAAACAAAATATGAATACAATATTTTTGGGCAAAAAATTAAGTTAGAATAACCCTTTTTTAAAATATTCTTTTATAAAAATTGCTTCTATAATAATAATATTTTGCTTTTATAAATTAAAGACTTCTCCAGAGAGTCTGAAATAGGATTTTTGAAAAATTCACATTATTTTCAGAGTTAACACCAAATGAAATATATAATTACTGGCGTTTTTTACTTAAAATTTCTCCCTTCTGTTGTAGTAAAATATGGATAAATTCACTTCTAAGTTATGTATTTCAAAAATTCTAGTTGAGCCTCTGTACAGAGGTCTGAGCTATGAACAGGCAAAATAGTATTATAATAGAAGCATTTTTCATAAAAGGACAATGTTTTGAAAATGGTCGAAATATTATACTCTTAAATAATTTTTTATTGTAATAATCTTCTTAAAACAATTTTATATACGTTTTTTAATATAAGTGACACTAAATATAATAAATATTATCCATTTGTACACTTTTGCAAAATCATGGTTCTGAACTTAGTCGGATACTTAGTTTCATTGAATGCTTACTGCACAGTGTGGTAGATATTTGGCCATTTATAAAATGTTGTAATTTTGAATTTGATGGTAAAAATGTATAATTTATCAAAATGTGATTACTCAGTCCTTTTTTTTTTAAAAAAAAACATTTACCTCTTATTTATTATTAAAAGTTAAGCAATGGCATTTTTCAAATTAGATATTTTTAAAAAAATATTTTATTACAGGTTGATTGACTATTTTAATAAAGTTAATCTTTCAGGGTTCTAATTTTGCTTACATTGAACTATTTAAAGGGATGATTTTTCATGTTCATATTATGAAATGTTGTTGTCAAATCAGATTAATGTATTATAATGCTAAATTTCTCTCTCTCTCTTTCTCTCTCTCTCTCTCTCTATATATATATATAATATATATATATATATATTCCGCGATGACATTCCATTTTTTTTCTCTCTAACAACTGCAGACCATATCAGTTTAATATTAAATATATGACAAATAATATCAAAAACATATTTATGCAGCGTAGCAAGTAAAATTATTCATATCCAGGCTCCCAAAATTTCTGATGTGTTTAAACCGATTTTAGAAAATTATTATTACTCGTGCATCTCTCAAGACTTTAAAACAGTGCTTTTCAAACTTTCAATGTTTGCGACCCAATATTCAATCATAATTTTCACCGCGCCCCCTCCATACTATAACATTGTATTAAATTCAATAATACGATTCTTTGACGCTAAGCCAGTGCGTTAATTATTCCAGACGTATATATACGTCTTTCAGAAGTATGTTCTTTTCTGTGAACTCCTATCCATAAAATTATTCTGAAGACTTTTTGGAATGCAATAAAATGACCTTGACAGCGTTTGTGAAGGATTTACTTATTTCAGAAGATTTCATTATTTATTCATTACAGGAAAATATGTAGACTCAAAAATGGAAACCGGTGACATTGGGGAACGAATCACGCAATTTCTAATCGGCATTTAAGAGATTAATTATAAACTGAACAAATTATCAAGATAAGTGTTAATATTGGCATATAATTTTATATATGACAAGTCCTTGGGGGTCACCAGTAATTATTAAACTTGTTCTTAACTTACTATTGTTTTATTAATTGTAAAATACATTGATTCGCAGTACTGATATACTTATAAGTGTATTATATCAGAGTAACAGTGCATTTTATTTTTTATTATGTTAAAATGTATTTGTTTGTTTACTTTCAGTAAATTAATATTTTAAAAATAATCTTTGTTTTAGACTTTTCAATATGCTCGGGCCCCCTCGTAGGGTTATCACGCCCCACAGTTTGAGAACCACTACTTTAAAAGAAAATACGGTTTGAAGGAATGAAACTGTAATCATTTAAGGAATTATATATATATATATATATATATATATATAAATCAAAAGAAAGATAGGCATATTAAATATATTAGAATTTAGAGGAAGCTTAGATTCTGAAATAAAGAACCAAAAAAAAAAATGAAACCAATATGAACAAAAAGAAAATTGGTGAAAATTAAGAATTTTTGCTTTTCAAAAACTGCTGCTGACAAAGGAAAATGAAATATGTTTTAAATCTCCTTATGCAATCCTAAACTTCCCTTTCAGCTGAAAATTTAACGCGGTTGTACTAGAAAAAATAAAGAATGTAAATCCTGATTGAAAATCCCTCGTGCTTACTATTTACAAATGTAAACAGAATAAGCCCTTAAAAAAACTGCACTCATGTAAATAAACACACATTCATTAAGAGCTCATTTATTAAACAAAAGATAAAGAACAAAAAGATGGTGTATGTGGATACCAGTCGTAAAAACCATGATTTTTGCTTCCTGAAGCAATCTAAAAGAAAACAATTTTTACAGAAACTTAATATTACACAGTTGGTATGAAAATTAATACATTACATGTTTCCCATGGTATCAAATTATCGAGCTGATCTTGGAGAAGATTATTCCTTTCTACAAGCAATGCTCTCCGAAGTTCCGGTACACATGCAGGATGGGGTTGAAAGGCTGAAACTTGTTGTCCAAGCATGTGCCCCATATGCTGTACAGGATTCAAGCCCGGTGAGAGTGGTGACCATTCTATTTGGGTAATAAACTCAGATTGAAGGCATTTGTTTACGATGTCTGCTTAGTGAAGAAGGACGTTGTCATCCATGAACATAAATTCTGTGCTCATGGCACCCCAGTTGTGTTGTTGTGGCTAATGCCCCCTGTCTGACGTAGTCAGATCGAAGTCCACGAAATTTATCGTGGCAAGGGGCTAGAAGTACGCCTGTCGTTGGCTTTGAGCACCAGTGGTGACAGTATGAATTAGCTCGATGAAATTCTCCGAAGGGACGATAGATGGCGACACCACCTATCTTCACCTCCACAATTTTGGCATGGAACTGAAGGGGAGGGAAATATTTTCCACTCCCCTGCACTCATGATTCAGCCCACAAGACTTTCGGACCCACTGATTTAACGAGCACGTACTCCGTGTGTACTCGGAGGGTATTTAGTGGCACGAGCATCGAACCCAGGCCATCCGGTCTGGAGTTCGATGCCCTAATCACTAGGCTACCCACGGCCCTATGGCATCCCTAAACAAACGTAAATGTTTTTTTTAGAACCTTAGAATGATATCCCTATAAATTTGAATTGTCATGATTCCGATTTGAACATGCAGATATAGTCAGAAGCCCAGTAAAATTTCTCCCAAACGAGCAATTTTACACTACCGTAACCATGCAGTTCAATGATGTTGTCTTAGAGGTGACGGGTATACTTGGCGTTCTCCATATTAAAGTCCGGTGAGAATCAGATTTAAAGCTAAGTCTAGACTCACCGGAAAACATCACACATGACCATTGTGACAATGCCTACACACACACTGCATGCTCTCTACTCCAGGCTAACCATTGGAGACAGTGAATTGCCGGGAGCAAAACAAATCTGAGAAGCTTGAGAGCATTCAGACCAATATGTCCCAAACGTCTGTTCACGGTTTGTCTTGAAACTGTCGTACCTGTAACTGCAGATACCTGACGAGACAGGTAGATTCTTCTTTTTGAAGTTGAACTCGGGGATGATCTGTATTGTAAAATCTACTGACATTCCTATCATCTTGGAATCGTTATCAAAGCTTAGAGATGACACTTTGGGTAATTCTAAGTTCCTCTGCTACTTCCTCTGCTACTTCCTCTGCTAAGTTCCTCTGCTGCAATATTCCATGCCTTTGGTAATTTTACTAAGAAATAAAACATACGCATGCTTCTTCTGTGTCATAACTATTCGGTTTTGTCTTTGAGTGGCTTACAAAACGTTTGTGAATAATTTTACTTTTTTGCCATCATTCCTTGTGTACCCCTCTTTTACACTCTCGTCATTGTGACGTACTATCGGTGTCATCTGATGGATTAATGTAATTTGCATATTATTGTGTTGAAAATATGTGTGATAGTTCTACAAGTGAAATTTTTAGTTTAGTGTTCGATTTCCATGCGATTCTCAAGTATTCTTAATTTATGGACATGATTGCATTTTGAAGGAATTTTGCATATTAAATCTCTCTCTCTATATATATATAAATGGAAGTTTGCATACATGACCTCGTTTCCCTCAGACACCTTTCAACCGATCACTATGAAAATTGGCAGGTGTATGTATTTTTTGTGGAGAAGGTTTTTGTGCTATCATCTTTGTTGCAGCTCCCCACCAGGTGGCGCTACAGCATGTTAACTTCTACACCGTTCAATGAATCACCAAGTTGCCAACAGGATTGCCAAAAATGAACCCAACTTGGTTCTATCGCCAGTATTTCACTATGTTTCCATCGAATCCTCAATATAATGCAAGGAACGGCGTTGCTTGCGAATATTACAATTTTAACATAAAATAAATACATCAGACAGTAATATTAATGTATTGCACATCCAGATAAAAAATTTTTACACCTTTTTAAGCGTCCATTACACAAAATTTGTAACAATGTGTTACTTTTGCTGAGCCGAGATCAGCGTTGGAAAGTGTTTTCAAAAATTGACCCACAATAAAGTTACGGGGCGATATAAATATAACCCTCCCCCTTCTTATCAGCTATTAGATCTACAAACTTAAAATTTTACAAATATGGGTTTTTTTATACAGCTGAAATATGCAAAAAGATTTTTTTTTTTTTTTTTTTTTTTTTTTTGTTGCTAAATTTGAAATTCACGTAAAATTAACTCATTAAAAAAACTTCTATATCCTTCAATCTGTATTCTTTAATGTTTCATTTTATCCGTGAGAAGTGAAACCAGTGCGTGGTATACCAGTTAGTTTTATATTAAAATGTGTCTCAAAGTTCTCGAGTAACGGAAGCTTATGCTACATGTGAAATATGCATGTTCATTTAAGAGTGATTCAGAGCTAATACTTTTAGGAGCAACTCTAGATTAGAATTAAATGCAATCTCTACTTGTTAGTCTTATCTTACAAGGAGAGTGCACGACTAAGGAAATTCATTTGGGGTCGACACTTGGTGTAATAGTAGAACTCCTTTAGGGTGTTCGACCCTCAATGTAATTCCGCCGAATGGCCTGACAATTCGGAGAAAAAAGCATTCAAAATTCATGCTTAGCTTTTATACAATTAAATTTCAATTTCCTCCATTGATTTCGTAGCTTGGTTGTTATATCGTCTGCATGCTATGCGTGAGGTCTGGGTTTGATTCATCGGTCAATTTTTTTTTTCATTTCATTTAATTATTTTTAAAATTAAATAAACTTATCTATGAAAGGTTGATCATATTTATTAAACGATATTTTATGTAATTATTTTGTATCTTATAAAGTAAAAAAAAATACTGTAACTATATAAATATTTATATTGAATTTTATAAATATATTTTTATATTAATAAATAATATTTTTATAATAAAATATATAGTAAATATTAAATGATATTATGCATAAAAATTAGTTACAAATAGTTTTATAATATGAAATAAAATGTACAATAAATAAAATATTATATATAATATAAAATAATTTATAAAGCATATTATTATTTAATTAATTATTTTATAATTAATATAATAAGAAATATATGTGTCTTTTTTATATATTATTAATTTAATTATTTAATAATTTTATAAAATATTTAATAAGTCCTTTTTAAATAAATTTAAATAATTTTAAAAAGTTTATTTAATTAATTTTTTAAAAAATTAATAATTATTTCAATAATAAATTAATAATTTTAAAAATAAATTAATACTTTCAATAATAAATTAATAATTTTAATAATAAATTAATAATTTTAAAACTAAATTAATAATTTTAATAATAATTCTTATTAATTAATTTTAATTTTTAATTTTAATTATTAACTATTTTAATTAAGAATTATTTTAAATAATTATTATTTTACATAATTTTAATCAATAATCGTTTTAAATAATTTTAATTATTAATAATTTCAATTAAATATTTTAAATATTTTATTAATAATAATTTTAATTATTAATTATTTTAATTAATAATTATTTTAAATATTTTTATTAATAATAATTTTAATTATTAATTATTTTAATTAATAATTATTTTAAATATTTTTATTAATAATAATTTTAAATAATTTAATTAATAAATAATTTAAATAATAAATAATTTAAATAATAAATTCATTTAATTGTTCTTACTTTATAAGATACAAAATAATTACATAAAATATCATTTAATATTTAATCAACCTTTCATAAATAAGTTTATTTAATTTTAGAATTAATTAAATTAAATGAAGAAAAAAAAAATTGACCGATGAATCGAACCTAGACCTCGCGCATAGAGTGCAGACGATATATCAACGAAGCTACGAAATCGTTGGAGGAAATTGAAATTTAATTGTATAAAAGCTAAGCATGAATTTCGAAGGTTTTTTTCTGCAAATTGACAGGCCATTCGGAGGAATTACATTGAAGGTTGAACACCCTAATGGAGTACTACTATTACACCAAGTCCCCACCCCAAATGAATTTCCTTAGTCGTGCCCTCTCCTTGTTAGACCAAAGATTCACTAATAAGGGGTAAAATCTACTCAAATTGATACTGGAATATACGTGAGATTATTTTGCTCTAATTTTGACCTCAGAATGTATTTACAACCAAATAATACTATACTATTTTTTTTTTCGGCTTTTCTGATCTAAATGGATACTGGTCCAAGTGTTTCTTCTTATCAATATCCATGGCAAGCAACACTAGCGGAGATCTCGTTGCGTATTAGACGTAAGAGTGCAGTTTTGCCTTCTTAGCTATGTAATAATACTAAGCTCAAAACTGGAAAGATTTTTAAATTAAACGCGAGAGTACAACCCAAGCTAAGTTATGGCATAGCGAAATAATAAATTTATTTTTTATGTAAAACTTGGCCCCAAATGTCTGATAATCTGGAGGAGTTTAATCTTTCTATGTAAAGAAGAACAGTGACTCACTGACATATCACGAAATCTCTAGAACTATTAGATCTGCTGATTTGAAATTTTGTAGACATGTTTCTTTTGTTGAGTAGAAATTCGTTATGATTCAGCTTTGAGAAAATCCTCCCCGATGAGGCTTGAGAGGGCCTTAGACCCAAATATTCCCCTTTTGAACTATAAGACGTATAGATTTTAAATTTAGTATTCATGTTTGTCCTATTAAGTAGATTTACTTTAAGAGCAAGTTTTGGTTCCCAAGGAGGTTAAGAGGGCATTAAAGACAAAAATTATGTTTTTTTTTTAACTATTAGACCTGTGATCACCCACGAGCTGTGAGTATCATCTCTTCATTTACGCGACCTGAGTCTGTGGGACAAAAGATTGACCACTCAAAGCTTCCATAATAAAACTAGTTTATTATTATTTCAAATTATATTAAGCAATGCAACACAAGTCTAGAAAGATAATGATTAGGAGTGATATGACATATAAACTACAATTCTTAACAAATAGTGCATTAAACCTTACTCACTACCTTTATGATTAATTAACCACCGAATCTATATTTATAGACGATTCCTTAACTTACTAGAGAGAGAGAGAGAGAGAGAGAGAATCCGCTCTAGTATTTAAGTTTAATATTAACTATCTTACCGATATTCCACGGCGAACAGCTACCAGTCTTTATATCGCCAATATAATACTGTAATCTAACTTGATCTGTCAAATGGGTAATCTTCTGGCTTCAAACCCACTTTTGTATGATTCTTATAATACTTCCTAAGACTTTCTAGCCTCTTGTTAGAACTTCTCCTTAGCACTCATAGAACTCTCCTTCCAGGAACTCCGCTTAGAACTATCGCCTTCTAAGGCCTCCACTTTGAACTCTACGCGAATACTAAAGCTCCAATATATACACATTCCTAATCTGCATAATCGTGTTCTTTTCTTGAGTTGGTTGGAAAGAAATGTCATTCTGTTGCGCAAAGATTTTCCAAGAGGGTTTGAGTAGAAGGCGTGATGAAGCTCCGTCACAGACCTACAGATTTGAATTTGGATGAGCATATATTTCTGTTGAATAAAGAACTAAGAACGGGTATTGTGAAAATCGACTCTTAAGGGATTGCTGGGTCATTAGAGATGAAAATTCTGGTTTTTTTTAAAATATTAGACTTACAGAATTCAAGATTATCAATCATGTTTCTTTTACTGATCCAATAGGAGAGAGATCTGTGGATACTGACTCATAGGTGGTTTGCGGGTGGGTGTTATAGCCAACGTTTCTATTTTCGAACTATTTGTCCTACAAACGAAATTTTGTTAGCTTGGATCGGACTAATTCAATGGTGCATAGGAGATAGATGTAGTTTCGAATTGTTGTAAAGCAGAGGTAGCCTAAGAGGTTTTACGCGAGCAAATTTTGCTGATCCCCAGAAAAATGTGGAATATTCTTACTCATCACGTTAATTTATGTTTTGAGATACATTGAAATATAATTCAATTCATAACAACAGGGGAAATACAACCTGTGGCCAGAAAGTTCGGCGAATGAATTTTTATTTCAAATTTAGTATTGCACAGCATCAAATACAATTTACTGTCCTTCAAAATAATCTCCATGGATGGTAATGTACTGTTGGGAACTAGTATATAAGTCCTGGAAACTCCTTCAAAACAGTTCTTTCAGCATGGCTTTCAGCTCGGCCGTCACGTTGCTTTGAATGTCGGTGATGTCAGTAAATCTCTTTTCCTTCAGGGCTGACTTAAATCTGGGAATGAGGAAGAAGTCTACAGGTGCCAAATCAGATGAATAAAGGGGGGTGATCAAGTGTCAGAACTCCATTCGCGGCCAGGAACTGCCGTACAACCAAGGCGGTGTGTAGCCGAGAATTATTATGAAGAGTCCTTTCGTGAAGAGGGCTTTCGTTTTCGCTATTCCTCAGTGAGTATGAGGCGAACACTTTCTGTGCCGATTCCCAGTTCCTCCACAATCATTCACTTTGTCAGTCAGCGTTCGTTTTCCACTAGCTGCTTAACTCTTTCAATGTTTTCCGGTGTGCGTGTAGTTTTTGACCGGCCGGCTGGCTGGTCCGCCCTTCCCGTAAACACTTAAACCATTCATAAACACTATTTGATGTAATGGCTTCATCTTTATAAACTTCTTTGGGCATTTCATGAGTTTCTTTTGCCGATTTTCCAGGTTTGAAACAAAACAACATGTTTATTCTCTGATCCATTTTGTACGCTGCGACAATCCACAATAAACCTTTCGCGCTCGGCGCTAAACTAACAGGGAATAAACGCACTTAGAACATTGCCAATTGCAAACATGTTCAAAAAGATATGGACCTTCACCACGCATGGCGCGTTGAGATTCTACTAGTACAACAGTGACCTCTACAGAGTCATTCACCGAACTTTCTGGCCACAGGCTGTATAATAAAAATGCTACTTCATAGAATAACGTCATTTTATAGAATAAAACTCAAACTCAGTGGCGCAACAGCCCAAGAGAACCAGGGCCTACAGTGCCCATCCCAGTATAGGTGACCATTGAGCGCTGAGGTACATAAGCAGATGTCCCAATAAGGTGTTCAGTCTGAAGCGAGATCCCCGGTATTTGTCCCCAAGCAAGCTTAGTATTCATTTATCGACCCACTGCAGTAGGGATGAAAGGCTGAGTTGACCTTTCCCAGCACGGGAATAGAACCTGGATCTGTGGTGTAGAAGCGCAATACGCTACCGCTTAGACAATGGGATTTCATAGAATAACATCTCGGTAAATAAGTCGCACTGCTGTAGCTGCGTTGTTTTGGCTACATGTTTTGTCTCGTCTCGTTTCGCTCTCTCCTAATGTTTCATTCTCCTGTACTCGTATGTTGCATATGTACATATTGTGACGAAGCATATCTCTTTCCCCTATTTTCCAACAGATCCCTTGCCCCTTGCCGACAGAAGCTGCGAAAATTCCAGGAATTTCCCTAATTGCTGGGAAGGGATTTCGTAACTGGGTGGTCGAGTTTCGGCACCTTTTTTCCCAGCTAACCGGACCGTCAAAAAGAGGCGCCTTAACATTGTGCATTCATTTTCCCATAACTCGGTGACGACGTCGAGTCTGAGAACGTACAAATGTGCACCCAGCCTCGGCGCCTCTTTGGGACTAGCGGAAACGAGACCGATTTGGCGCGGCAGAAGGGTAAAACATCAAGGGAGCCGAGACCGGAAGGCGGCAGAAGAACCAGGGAGACTGAGGTCGACAAAGAGATGAGCGGTAGATGACTGGGAGAAAGAGAGATGATTTAAAAGGGGCGAGAGAGTCCGGACAAGAAAAGACTGGATTTTTGAAGGGAGCCGTTCGGACGTCCCTTAGGAAGAGCGATAACGAGCCCGCGCGAAGTACAACGGTCTCCTGGCTTGAAAAATCGATGGAACGGGAGAGAGTACGAAAGAGACTCGAAGTGATTCCGGACCAGCCCGCGAAGTAAGGCGGTCATATGGCTTGGGAAATTAAGGAACGGAAGAGAGTGCGAAAAAGACTCGAAATTGTTACGGACCCCTTTGATATTGAACTGTAATAGAATATACCATTTTATTTACTTTTTTTTTTGATGATTTTCATATTGGAATAAATAGTTAACCAAGAGCTGAGTGAAATCATTACAATATGTATATCAGTTGAAGCATTTAAAAGTGGGCTTACGAACGTATTGATTTCAATATAAAATATATTCAATATATTAGTCGGGTTATTGAGGAAGTTTTTGTCTATTTTCTTTTGTATAACGGTGTTCTTTTAAGACTGGTATGATCTTAAATTTTAACCGTGTACATATTTTCTTTTATTTTATATTTATTGAAATATAAAATTAGTTTAACTTTTATAAATTTCCTCTTTTTTTTATTTTAAATTCAAATAAATTAAACTCACACAATGAGTGAAAAAAAAAGCAAAAGAATATTCGACCTTTCTTTAGTAATTCAAGAAGTATTTATAACGATAATAATAACATTAATAGTACTTTACCTAACCGTGAACTGATCAATAAATCAGACTCTCCACAGTCTTCATTAAGCACTATTAGGAAAAACGTTGGAATGGGAGGCGATGAGATAAAAATGCAAAGTATCGAGAAAATATCATTCCTACTACTTAAAATTTGGATTCATTGAGAGAAAAACTTGAAAGTGAGATGTATCCGCGTCATCTCTGTGTTATATGTTCTGAAAGCTTATCTAACGATGCATTAAAATCTTTCAAACTTGAAGACACTTTGTGACGGCTTACGCGTATTTTCTGTAACATAACCTCTGGGTTCTTTGACGGCCAAGATTAATGGCAAATCTTTTCCGACCCAAATCCAAGAAGTGAAATGAACGTATAGATGCAAATAAGATAGCCTTTAAAAGGACAGAAGTTTTAGTAAGCGGGATGGCAATTTGGAGAAAGTTCTGTTAGGAAAAGGTAGAAGTGTAATTTGACGGCTTACCAAGGAATCACGGATATATAGCCATTACTACAAGGTGCATACTATTGCACACGAGCCCAACAGCCTATCTGAAGGTGTTTGAACCGTTGCTTGGAATTCAAGGTAGGAAGATTATTTTCCGAATTCGTAATATTATTAGGATTGAGAGTAGGCGGATAATATAATTATTTAGATAAGTGATCCAATTGCGCGATCTGCTTTAGCTACGGCTACGTGTTTTGGTTTATTCTCACTTAATATGAGTTTGTTCAATATATAAGTAATTTAAGTTAAACTCTTAATAAAGTCATATTAAGAATTCTAAAATGTCTCTTCATTTCGAGAATCCCACACCTCTAACTTACGCTGACCCACAACGATATGGTCGACAAAGATCGACCATATCACAACTTGAATTCAAAACAACCGAATTTAGCAAAAACCAGCTAGAATATTTTAAAGAATGTATTAAAATATGCAAGAGCCAGTTACAGTTTTTAAAAAATGACAATGGAAGATAAATCACTACTAAAGGCTTTCTATCTCAGAGCAAACCAGATCGTGAAATGCAAAAGCTCGTACACGATTGGAGAAGACTTAACTAAGCCTTGCATGTCAAAAGCCTGTGAACAGATTTTAAGAAATCAGGCTGTTCAGAAATTGAAAGCAATTCCGATGTCTGCTAATACTATAAAGCGCAGAAGCGAAGTTATGGCAGAAAACATTGGAATTTAGATAAGAAAAATATTGAAAAATTCATCAATTTATTCATACAACTAGACCAGGGGTACTCAACCTTTTTTTCTGCTGGGCCGCATACATATGTCAGCTCTTTCACGCTGGCCACAACATGACGATAAAAAGGGGAATGGGGTGAGGAGAAATGCTTTAAGACCAAGATAACATTGGAAATTTAAAATGTGGAAAATTGATCAAAATATTACAACTCCTGTTTTGCTTTTTTTTAATTATAATTTTTTTATTTTTGTCACTAACACTAAATTATGAACATTTAAGGAAACACTCCTTCACAATTTCTGTATCATTTAACTATTACATATGATTACCAATCATATAACAAACTTCATAGGATGTCTTTGTTACCGCTGACAAAAGCTTTTGTTGCTGTTTCAAAGATTATTCAAGAAAACCTATTTATCACCTCTTAAAAGAGATGTTCTAGGAAAAGTGTCATTGAATTATTCCTGTTTATTGGTATTTTTAAATACAGCATTTTCGTGACAAATCAAACAATTGCCGATCCATGTTTGTTTTTCACTACAAAATAGTCAACCTCCCAATCGTCTGGAAACGATTTATTTTCTTCAAATATTTTTCATTTGCATGATATGAAAGATAGTTAAAAATTAGTTCCACCCACATATAATTGTCGCTACTCCACTGTTGTCTGTTATCACTAACCGTAACCGTTCCAAACATAAAAAGAATGTACGACTCCGACAGTAAAAAGGAAAATTGATACATTTAATTTCTTGAGAAAACATTTCCCACCAAATAGTTAATACAAACTTCATAAATAAGTATATTTCTCGGAGCAATGGACCATATGGCTGGGCCACTTGAAAAGGCTCGGTGGACCACACGTGGCCAGCGGGCCTCATGTTGAGTATCGCTGAACTAGACGAATCTACGGAAATAACAAATAAAGCACTTCTTTTTTTTTGTGAGGCTGTGACAGCTCACGCGTCCTTTCTGTAACATAACCTCTGAGTTCTTTGACGGCCAAAATTAATGGCAAATCTTTTCCAACCCAAATCCAAGAATTGAAATGCAAGTGTAAATGCAAATAAGATAGCCTTTAAAAGGACAGAAGTTTTAGTAAGCGGGATGGCAATTTAGAGAAAGCTCTGTTTGGAAAAGGTAGAAGTGTAATTTGACGGCTTACCAAGGAATCACGGATATCTAGCTATTACTACAAGGTGCATACTATTGCACTCGAGCCTAACTGAATATCTGAAGGTGTTTGAACCGTTGCTGAGAATTCAAGGTAGGAAGATTATTTTCCGAATTCGTAATATTATTAGGATTGAGAGTAGGCGGATAATATAATTATTTAGATAAGTGATCCAATTGCGCGATCTGTTTTAGTTACGCCTACGTGTTTTGGTTTATTCTCATTTAATATAAGTTTGTTCAATATATAAGTAATTTAAGTTAAACTCTTAATAAAGCCATATTAAGAATTCTAAAATGTCTCTTCATTTCGAGAATCCCACACCTCTAACTTACTCTGACCCCCAAAGATATGGTCGACAAAGATCGACCATATCACAAGGCTTGAGTATGAATTCAAGTTATATGAAGAACTATTTTGTTCGCTTAATTTGCCGGATAGAACAACCAGCTCCAAGATTTTTAAAACTTTTAATAGTTATTTCTGGGAACATGAATTTGACTGGAAAAATCGAATATTCACAAACGGTGCCGCAATAGTCACTGGACATCTTTCAGGAATTGTTGCAAAGGTGAAAAGTTTTGGTCACCCAGACATTTTATCTACGCAGTGTACTATACATCGAGAACAACTTAAAGCGAAAAAAAACGTTCCCAGAACTACACGAAGTATTATAAAGTGCTGTATAAAGTGCCGTCTTGCAGTGACAACATTGGATCCAAATCTCCATAACCGTATTTCAAGTAGGCAGGAACATCAATCACATTAAGAATGTATAATTCTAAGAGTTTGATATACCTAAATCATTTTTTTAATAGTTCTGCTTTTACAAATTTTGTTTATTTTATTATGGTTTATTAGTAAATCTTTCATCATTTGGTTACAATTAATAGTTTAATTTTATTAACTAGATCCATTTCATGTTGTCATTGATCAAAATTGTTTTTTATAAACTTATTTGACACTTAAAAAATCCTGTTATTGTTCCGCGTGGAATTTAAATTACGAATTTACTGGTCCGTGAGGTCAAAAGGTATGGCGACCGCTGTTGTAAAGTTTATTGTACTACTCACTACTCTGGTCTCACTTATTAAATGCCGCGGTAGCCGAGTGGTATAAGTATCGGACCGTGGCTTGCCTTATCACGAGTTCGAGCCCAGTGCCACTAAAGAACAGCCGTGTAGGGCAGCGATGCACGTTAAGTCTGTCGAGAGCTGAACGTCCTCCCGTTGGTGTGGTAGTTAGGAGAGGGGGTGCCAGCTCAGGTGTCGTCCACGTCACTTGACCATGGTTCAAAATTACGTGGTCCGTCGCCAAAAGCCCTCGTGTTGCTGAACAGTGCGACGTTAATATATTCAATCAATCTCACTTATTAATAATCATCATTTTGATTATGCTTATGGTAGATAAGTAATTTTATTTTGAGCTTAAAATTATGTGGACAAAATTAAAGCTCCTTACAATTTTTGAAAATTCCCCTCTATATTTTGGCAATATTATATTTTGTGAAATTAATACTTTTTTTATTATTATTATTCTCCTTTTTTCAATACAATGGGATATCTTTTCCGCATAGGTATATAAGATCCAGTTAATAATAAATTTTTTCTACATATTACCTTGATCAACCCTATTACACCTTCTTAGAACCAAATAATACCTTACAAAACACCCTACAGTGCAAGCCATTCAAGCGAGATAGGAACGATATTTAAATCAAAGCAGAGGCTAAAACTAATGCTAAAATAAGTTATACACTGTTCAAAAAATTTGGGTATCAAGCAAAAAAGTGAAGAAATTCTTGCACCATAGCCATTCATGAGCATAAAATGGAAAATGCAAATGTAACAAAACGCAATACAGAAAAAAAGGAAAACATAATAGTATAATAGTTTAATTCTCTAGAATGTGTTATGAAAAGCATAGAATGCTTTTGGGCAGTGGTCTTCAAACTGTGTTCCATAGAACCCTGGGGTTCCATGTGAATCACAATAAAAAATCGAAAAGAAAATTATAAATGTGTATACAAAATGGATTCACGTTCTCTATAAATTTGTTATAACCATAAGTATATTAAGTTCATCTCATTAAAGAGGAAAATTTTATTCATACGTAACTTTATTTTGCATTTAAAAAAAATTTTTACAATGCATAATAAAAAAAGGATTAAAACGTTTCTTATTACTACCAACTATATTATAAGTGTTCTATTGTTTACTATAGAACATTCTATACCGGAATCCAGAAAATAATTTTATACCTACAATGGCTAAGCTAAAGAGTTTTCTTGTAGAAAGGTCACCTTTTTTTCAGTAGTTTCATGTGAAACGCACAGGATTTTTGACACAACTGTAAACATTGTAATTTTTTAGAACAATGCATTTATATGAAAAACATTTCGCATCGTGAGTGACTTTAAAATTAAAAATTAGAAATAAATGAAATGCTATACAAGATAATTCTAACGCATTTTAGACTTCGACAGTTAGAGTACAAAAATGCAAGCACGAATCCCAGTTGCTAAATATAATGTATTGGTAGGTGACGCTTAAATCACAATTTTTTTAATTACATACAACATTTATTTTTAATTGTCCTTACATAAAGTACCTGCAACTTGTTTTTCTACTTTAAGTATTAGTTTGAAATATATTCCTCAAGAGAGGGAGAGGAGCGAAATGTGAGGTTCCCCGAAAACGCCTTATAATTGTAAGGGTTCCGTGATTTGAAAAAGTTTGATCACTGCTTTAGGGGAACGCGCGATTTGTCTTCATACAGATGGCAAAAAAACTGATTGTTTGGAAATGATACAGGATGATTAATATGGTACGTATTAAAACCAAACGGCTAAGACTGCCACACACCTATTTTGCATGCCTGCAATGAGGTTATCAATTAGACTGTAAGGAATGCTTTTCCACTTTTCTATAAGTGTGATCTCATAGTCTTGAGGAGGAACATGAAGCTTAGAAATTGCACCGCATCATCATTTGAAGGTGCCCCAAACATGCTCGATCGGATTAAGATCAGAAGAGCATGCTGGCCTCTCTGTATTGTTTTAGCTTCAAGAAAGTTCTCCACAGGACGAGCTGTATGAGAAATGGCATTATCGTGCTTTAAAAGAAAGGAAGCATCAATGTGTGGCTACAGCGTAAGTTACGACATGAGGTCTCAGGATCTCATCAGCTTAACTTTGAGGTGTCAAATGGTACGCACGTCCACCTATGATAATTTCAGCCCATATTATCAAGCTACCTCATCTGTTATGATATCTTTTTTTACGAATATAGGTTTATTTTCTGTGCCTACGTCCTGTTACAAAAGAAACTGTCTCTAAATATACGTCCCATTGGCTGTTCTGTCTTGATGTGGTGTTAACAGGATCTATTGGTCATTATTTGCAGTGGTAGCACGTATACGACCTTGTCCTGGCCAGAAATAAACATGTCCTGTTTCTTGGAATCAGTTCCATAGTCTTCTAACTGTCGCGACCCGTCAGATGAAGGTGTGAGAGGGTTCGAGGAAGAGAAACAGACATATCATAGAATCACTACTTTTATTCAACTTTTAACACTAAAGAATGTACTTTAATAACTAATACCGAGGGGCAATAAGAGAGAATTATTTAACCGAAATAAATCAAATAATGGGTATCACTTATCTGGCTTATTCTCTTGTACGATCCTGATTCCAACTTGCTTAGCCCAGTGTTTCTAAAATTGTGGGGCGCCC
>BMAV01027655.1:137630-195397 GCA_019973955.1 Trichonephila inaurata madagascariensis
CATACATACTTTCAACAATTTACGATTGGTTTATGAACGAAAATCTTTATAGATAATGGAGACGATGAAAAAACTCATCAAAACAGGTGTTTTCTTGAAACTTTTCACTTTATTCAGGATTTTAGTAAATTTCGTCAAACTTTTCTCGAAGTCCTCTGCTAATTTTCAGTTTTCTTTGAATAACTTCCGCGATAAGAATGCTATCTTCTCCAATTTCCAGTTTTGGGTCAAATCGGAGGCAAGAATTCGAAATCGGATTTTGAAACTTTCCAACTTCCTCTTTTTCGGGCTCCACCGAGCTAACCCCCTTCCTTTCGATTCCAGAGTCACGAAACTAAGTATGTAGACACGACTTGACCAGTGCTATCAATATGTCGTCTTTGTTTGTGTAAATTCATATAAGTTGTGGAGTTACGGAGGCCCTTTAGAAATCGAGACCCACGCCTTGGAGAGCCCAGCTTCAAGACTAGAATTTAAACATTAATATTCTTATAATCTACTCGATAACTTTCTAAAAATGTATCACTTTAGTCAAATATCAAAGTAAGTTAGGAATTAATGTTGAAGTCCAATGAAAAAAAAAACGTTTTTTTTATCGGATATACAGGGGCTTTTACACCAGAGCTTAGAAAATTGAATTGTACACACAACTCGAGCAGGTCTATCTAATAGAATTTTTTGTGTGAAAATTCATGGGAGGCTCCAGTTCAGATAAGCGGCCCCCTTCTCTGGAGGGACCCCCCTTTAAAGCCAAAACTGAGAAGATGCATTGTAACATTAGCTTAGTTTTTTGAAAACTAAACGTGTATACAAAATTTCAGCTCAATCGGTTAAAGATATCAGCTTCAAAATTGAGTTGCAAGATTCCACCTGAACAAATTACATCCCAAGGTAAATAAAAGCCTGTAAAAAGACAAAAATGTTTTACAGTTCAATTTTGAGGGCCAATTCATTAGGTTTATTAAAAATACCAGGTTCCCCGCCACACCCTCTCCGTTTAATAGTACGAAAGGCGCATTTTTTAGTAAGAGTGTATATCAAATTCGTTTTATATAAATATTTATGTTAATTTTATAAATGTATACATATTTATAAAAATATGTATATTAAAAAAATATATGTTTTATATGTATTATATATTCCCACGCTCCATGGGAAATTCTGCAACGGGGAACTAGATGGTTGAAAAATTGTGTAAAAAGAATCAGCCAAAACATTTTGTGATTTTGTGTAATATTAAAATTTTACTTTCATTTGTTTTTTTTTAAAAAAAAATTGGTCAAACTTATCTAAATTTGAATGTTTTTTAAACCGTTTCAAGTAGTATATATAAATATAAAGTAGTTCTAATTAACATAAAGTACTCTATTTTAAGGGGGAAATTAAATATCACAATTAATAATACATTAATCATTTAAGTTCTTTTTCCAAATAAATATTAATGTAACATATAAAAGTTCAGAAATCCAAAATAAGTTTGTAAAATTTTGCTTATTGTATATCCCTAGTTTATATAATTTCTTTATTCATTTTCACCTATATTTCCCATTTTGAAATTGTAAAAATAATTTTTTTTTACAATTTTAGTGCTTTTTATCATATATTTTATTAAATAAATCTGAAAACTCAGAAAAAGTAGTAGGGAAGCTTTGCGATTGTTAAAATTTGAACAACTATCAAAATAAGATCATGCAATGAGCATGAGAGCTTAACAATGGTTAAACTCATATTCGTAGATTCACACATTGTGCGGCAAATGCTGAGGACGATGGTATTCAGCGCTTCCCACATAGTTGGCGGTGTGTGGTGACAGTAGCAGGGGACTACATTGAAGTTCGTTAGGTCAGATTTGGCATGTCAACTTTGAGTACTGTGTTGACATTCTTTTGCACCATGAAGGCCATATTGCCCTGTATACTTACGTATAAATTAGTGTGTACGATATTTCAGTGCTATATTCTTTTTCCACAATGTAGTTAACACCTTGTCCTTTTGCCTGTATATGTCACATTTTCCAATTGGACTGGTATCTTCAAGAAAAAAAAACAGTTGTCATGACTTTTGCCCCAACCCTCGTATATATACAGGGTTATCAGAAATGAATTACCAGATTTCAAAATTTAATAATTCCCAGATGAATAAACAGAAAATAATAATTAAGATGGTATTATAAAGATAAAATATGAAATTTGTTTCGTACTTAATGTTTCTTGACGTAAAGTAAAATTTGTTTTCACAAATGTGTTCAATGTGGCTTCTTTTAGTCACCCATATAATATCATTGTGAACCTGTTTGCCCTAGACTTTTGCCTTTACACAGGCATCCATTTTCCTGTAACTGTTTATACCATCTTCTTATATTCTTAGATGTCGGTACATTTCTATGGTACTTTCTCTGAAGTTCACGCTGAATCGTTATTACTGACAATCTTTTTGCAAACAAGAGCACAGAAAATGCCTTCAACTGCTGCGATGCCATTTTCACTTCTGTTCACAATCACAACATTACTGCCACATATTTGACAAAAACAATGTTACAAACTCCAAATTTCATATTTTATCTATCCGATGACTTATCAATGATCATTTTATGCTTATTCATTTTGGAATTATTAAATTTTGTAATCGGGTCATTCATTTCTGATATAACCCTGTATATTTGCAATGAATTTCGAGCTAATCTCTTTAAGGTGCATATTATCATAAAATCTACAGTTTCGGCATACAAAAGTTTGCATTATTGTACCTTTCTTCTTTCTATACTACCCTCCCCTGTTCCTCCCAGTATACAAACACATGCATTAAGTTTCTTTTTTTTTAAATATAGGTTTTGTTATGTTCAAGTTATGTTGCTATGAATAATGTGTTCATTTTTAATCTTTTTAGTATGGTTTGAAAAGCTTAAGGCGTTCGTCAATTGCTTTTGCATTTTCAATAATGGAAAAAGACTATTAACAGTTCCTAATGAAGGAGACTTCTTGTGGTTGCATGGAATACGATGCATTGGAACCTTTCTGACAATTGCATTGCACTTAAGCATGTTGTATGTCATTTCTTTCAGTAAGTAGCTCAATTATAGATTTTGTAAGAAACAAATACATTTCTTCTGTGATTTTTACACATACACATATTCTTTCTGTGATTACTACATATGGAAAAATGTGTTATAAAATTTTGGATATACGTAGTAGGATTTAAATTTCCCGGACTGAATCTACAACTTATAAAATATTACCAATTAAACTGCTGAAAGCACACCCCCCTTCGAAATATCACCCTTGAGTAATTTTGCTCTGGTTTGTAAAGGTAATAGAAACATTTTTGGAATCCATTTTTAGCCATGTTCTTTAATTCAGCCTGTGATGCACTTTTAACTTCATCACCAGAGTGGTCTTCGTTTAACATGCGGGGAACGATATATTGACACACTCTATGCATGTTATGATCCTTAGTCAGTATCAATTGGCATGTGGCCGAGGATATCCCAAATGATTCTGCTATTGTTTGAAGCCTATTCTTGTGAGCCACCGCAGAAACCTTTTTGATGTTTTCAGCAGTGTGGGAAGTTTGAGTATGTACAGAACGTTCATCATCTTCGACAGTTGCCTTGCCTTCTCTGAACGTCTCTGTGAAACGTCAATGTCTCTCAAAAGCTTGCATTTGCAGCGCTGTATCACAGCCTTACACCTGCTTCAAAATTTCGTAAATTTCCGTACCACTTTTTCCTAAGTGAACACAAAAATTATTCTCCATTATTTGCTCAAACTGTGGAATTTCTTTCAATCTCCAATGGTGGCCGCGGTAGCGAACTCATGGCTGTCTTGTCATGAGTTCGAGCCCAGTACCATTGAAGAACCGCCGTGTGTGGGAGCGCTGCATGTTAAATCTGTCGAGAGCTCAAACGTCCTCCTGTTGGTGTGGTAGTTAGGAGAAGGGGTGTCAGCTCAGGTGTTGTCCTTGTCATTTGACTACACCATTACTCGTCACTTGACTGTTGAAAATTACGAGGTCCGTCGCCAAAAGACCTCGTGTAGCTCAACAGTGCGACGTTAATATTCACTCACTCAATCTCGACGACAACTAAATACATCCACCTACAAAATATGACGCCGTGGTGATCCACCGACCACGTGATTTGGAACAAGCATTTTAAGAAAAGGGAACGCAGAAATGTTAAGTGTAGTCACTGTATTGCAAACACTTTTTATAGACTCAGCCCTGGAACTTTTGAATCCTACTAGTAGATATACACCCAACTCTTTTTTACACGATTTTCATATTGCACGGCTCACGAACTGAGCGAATTTTTTTACACGAATTTTTTGCTTTAGCGTGAATCCCAATTTAATCCCATGATTTAATTACCGGGGCTTTAAATTTGATACAAGTATGGAACAACACTTTCTTATACCCATGATCATAACATAATGCGTACATTAAAATCTCAATGTAATCATAAGTTTTGTGTAGAGGCTATCAAGAATTATACAAGCGACTTAAATAACCCAAAAAAAAGCCACTAATAACAGACTTTGTAACAACTACAACAAAAACTGAGGTCGTTTAATAATAAACGAAATTCTTCATTTGGATCAAAACCTACAGTTGAACTAGACATATCTATCCAGTTCGTAAGCTTGCAGGCTTGTTATCAAGTAGCGATGAATATTTGTTAGTAGTTTTATACCAAATTTCTATTTGATTGTTTATATGTTGTATGTACTTATAGACTGAATTTTCACTATACACCAATTAAAATTTTTTTTGTAGTAAAAATTAAATGTTTTTATTTTATAAATATGTAATATGGATTTTATAATTACTTTTTTTGTACGATTTTTTGGGAAAATATTTTAAATTTTTTTAATTTTAAATGATTTTTTAAAGTTGTGGAACATATCCCCAAATTTACCATACATCACACGTAATTATTTTTAGCGGTTTAAGAATTTAGGAAAGCATCTATCGTGTGAAAAAAGAGTTGGGTATATATTGAAGAGCCATTACATTATATAACCAGCGATTTGATAGGAAATAGGATACGCTTACACTCTTTAACCTCTGGCAAGTCATTGACTCTTCCTGTGACAGTCGGAGGTACTTGGTACCAGACTCTCTGAAACTGATCATGAACTTCCCTCACGTTGGGAGCAAACAATCGGTTTTCCTGGTGGAACCACAAATGCTCAATTGAACTCATGTCGGCAGAATTTGGAAATCAAGACAATCCTCGGAATATTACACGAACTACCTTCTGAAGATTCAGCTCTTATGACCTGGCTCATTACCCTGTTAATATCACTTGGTTTACAGTGTGAAATTCCCTTACAGTTTAGACGTTAGAAATTATTCTGTGTAGATGAAGAGTATCAAAGTACTCAACGAAAATAACAGGGACACCATAATATTGCCTCCAGCGAATTGTAATGGGCAAAATAAACAGGGCGCCAGAGTCTTCATTGAAAGTTGGTATTTTCTTTGTCTTCCATCAATATGATTGATCACAAAAAAGGTGATTCCTTAAAACACACAATTATATTCCATTCTCGTATGGTCAAATGTCGAAGGTCAATACTGCATTGAATGGACTGTTAGCACCTGTAATGGGTCTAGAAGGGACGCAATTTGGACGACAGTTAACCAGTAAGGCATGTTAACAGCAATATTTGTTGTACAGTTTGTGGAGACACAAAGTCCATGAAGCCACTGTCGAAGTTGCTGGTAATATGAGCCATTGTAGCCCTAAGGTTAAGTTGTACTATGTGTAATATTGTTTGCTCTTCTCCTAGAACCAAAACACTGTGTCAACAGTCTGCTTTAACCGTGGTAACCAATTAGTTATAATCATGAAATAGTAGCAGGCGTGCCATGAGTTCAAGCCCCAAAGCCACTGAAGACCCACCAGGTGGAAGGACTGATGCACGTTAAAAACTGTCGAGGCTCAAAAACCTTCCATTGGTGTGGTTGCTATGAGATGGGAGATACAAGCTCAGATGCAGTCCTCTTCGCTTGACCTAGGCTAAAAATTACGAGGTCCATCTCCAAAACTCTTCTGTTGCTTTATAGTGCGACTTTAATAAATCACTCACTCACCCAACAATCTGCTAGTGGGTGCCATATTGTTTAACATTTCAAAAAGTACTCTGCAAATAGGTAGTAATTGGTTAAAAAAAGTTGGCAGCAGGTCTGCAGCCCCCGAAACTCATTGTTTATAAAATTTATGCCTGCATAACGATTTGGCTTTCATTAAAATCTGACAAATTGGCTGCTTGTCCCATTCCATCGCGAAAACCTTCCGTATGTGAATTGGTGCATGTGTGCTCATGGTTCATGATGAAATGCACCATGGCTGGAATAAATTAACTCAGTTATTCCATACAGAAGATGGGGATTCCAATTATCTTGTGCATTTGCTTCCAATGGTTTGAATATTTCATTCGATAATTAGCATTTTTATCTACGCCCTGTCTCAAAAAGTAAACAACAAACAGTAAAATTGCCAAAATTTGAGAGAACTAAGTTACAGTAACAATATTTGCATATGGACCTTGTACGAAATTATAAACAAAGTGACACAATGTTCTAACAAATGAAGCGACTGAGTGTGTTCTTTTGTAGTCCAATAAACAGTCCACAACATCTACGACACAATTTAAATATATTAATGTTTAAAGGGATACGAGCTTTCTGCGAAGTGGCTTACATTCAACAATCAAATTACACACACTGATGATATTTACGATTTTTGTAAATTAAGGTGCGCACAGCAGCGCCCTCGCATAGTCAATATTTCGGCACAGACCTTTCTAGGAAACGCAAACTAAAAACCTAGTAAACGTATAGTGTTGTGAAATGTGATAGATATAAAAATAGGTTAATTTCAGCAGTTGTTATTTCTTTTGTTGGCTTGGATATTATGCTGGCTTAGTGCTCATTTTTTTCTGTCCAGATTTCTGAAAATGAGTCGTTCACAGCATTTGTATAAGAACATAACTGGGGTGTGATCGAATGGATCCATTTTTGGGTTACGAACGTTTAAGATTGCCAATCCCTTAAATATCAGCTGTTCAGTCATCAACCGCTTTTGGAATAGTCTTCAAAATGAACTACATCACAGAGACCTGGATATTGGTCGCAACTTATATCCTTATCTGATTTAGACAACAATAATTTATCAGGATGTAATCCCCACTTCTTTGCTTGAAAGTTAGCAGGAGGTCCTTTCCTTTTTCTTGAGGCAGAGCTAATGATACACGGAATGTTAGCTGATCTAAACTTTTGTTTCCTTTGCTCACTTGCCACAGTATGACACTGTTTATGAAGGCAAGGTCAATATGAAAATAAAAGATACGAGATGTGCCACCTTCTTACACAACTTATTTGGTATCTTTATTTCTCTCTTTGATTGAAGCGATCAACCCTTCCCATAGAATCGTTACACACAGCCTCAGCTTTTCGACAAGGTACTTCTTCTTTAGTACATTCTTTTTTTGTCCAATTTGAAGATATCATAATCGCTGGATTATGTGCAATAGCACAAAACTGAATAGGGAATCAGTCTTGTTATAATAGCAAGGCCAATATAATATAATGAGTTTTGCGCTTCCCACAGTCGTATAAAATCATGTAGATGGAAAGTAATATTCCGAAGGCCCATGACCCCCCCCCAATATTTTTTCTTTGTTATTTTTAGAAATTATATTAGGATTAATTTCAGTAGCATGGTATACTGATTTTAACCCCTTCACGACGGGCAGTACAAATATGCATTCTCTCCGGACGCATCTCATGGTCGGGCGGTGCAAATGTGCATTTTACAAAGGTGCAAATATGACTTTTCTACTAGAACGTCTTTTAAGACCTCTAGATGGCACCCTATGTCCATTATATTGAAATCGAACATAGCTACAGTAACCTGACATTCAGTTAGTTTATATTCTGCCTGGATTTGATATTTTGCACATCAGCTGAGACGGGGAGAGGGGATAATCGAAATGTAAACAATTAGCTAGTAAAATTTCCACTTGATATAAAACATTTGTGTTTCTAATAACTCTCCCAATGCTTTTTTTTATTTTCTTTTTCTTAACAGTGTAGAGTGTCTTAGAATTTTAGCATCAGTTCTGTTACAGTTTTTGCTGCTTTCGGATATGTTTTGCGTACTTTTCTTATTTTAAAAACCTTGACATCAGATTATTAATTGACTGTTTTGAAAGCTTTTTCCTAACCTTAATATGAACAAAAAGGGTGAAAAAAGCCGAAGTGTATAGCCACAAATCGTGTGTAAATAAAAAAAAAACAACGTAACAAACATTTTGTGCTTGCAAATCATACAATGTAGGACTTAGCGTTTCTCCATGCTTCGAGATTTTCTATACTCAGTCTTACTTTTAATTTTGCTATTTCTTTTTGTAAATAGTCTTTGTCATAATTTTTTTTATTAATTTCATAGTTTATTAATATGTTTCGTCAATGAAAATTTTGGAAAAAATTTAATAGCGCTTACAAAATTTATTTCCCAATGTAAGTGTTATTTTTTTATATAATTTCATATAAACTAAAGGAAAAACATTATTACATTCTAATTTTAATGAAACACACAACTTATGTAGTAATCTAAAGGGGTACCAAAAATTACGACATTAGGACTGAAATTTCATTATTTTTGCTTTTTTTTCTTAAGTTAGGTTTAGCGACGAAAACACCCCATCATGAAGTGCAAGTCCTTACGCATTCACCCCGTCCCTAGCGAGCGTCTCGTAGATAATCGCTCCATCCTGAAGCGGTTAATAAATATTTGACACTTTCTTTTTATTATATATTTCATATTATTTTATCATGCTGAGTATACATCATAAGCAATTCTGTTAATATGTAATGCTTATTATAATACTTTTCAGGCAACCTGAATGGATTAAAACCATGGTTGAATGGTGGGCTTGCATCTATCTTCTTTAGTGGACCTTTCATGATCAGTTTTTATTTTGTGCTTAGGTATTCTACAAAATATTTTATACTTATAAAATATCTTTTGAGATGAACCAAATTATTTTATACAATGTATATAAATATAGCGCTTGCTTAAAAAACTTTTATTTTTTATTTTTTTAAAAAATGACAAGGCTTTTATCTATTTCTTCTTTTTCTTACTGATTTTTATTTTTCTGGAGAACTTTACTTCTTTCTTTTTCAACACGCTTTTATAAGTTTCACTTGTATGTAGCGGAATCTTTGAACTCGATTTTTACCCGCTTTAACATGTCAGATTAATTCAAAATTTTGCACACATGTTAAGGACCAATGGGAATACAATAATTTCATAATTTTGTTCCATTGTCCTGATTAGGATCCTCAGAAATAACGATTTTCTTATTTGGCGAATAATTCACTATACCGTTTCCTGATTTGGCGACTAATTCATTATACCATTTCCTGATTTGGCGACTCATTCCATTTTCCATTTCAAAATTTGGTGACTAATTCCATACACCACTTGAAGATTTGTCGACTAATTCCAGAACACATTTCCATATTTGGAGACTAAAAGCTTAAGTTACAACCCTATAAAAACGATCAGCAATTTCTTATAATAATATAAAAACTTCTCTAGTTTTTCTGAAAATGGAAATAAAAAAAAGACCCATGCATGTAAAAAAAATATATTCTAACCCAGCGTTTCTCAAACTATGAAGATTGCCTTCCCGGGGCGGGGACACGATAACCTTATGTGGGGGGTCGAGCATATCGAAAAGTCAAAAATAAAAGATTTAAAATATTGTTAATTTACCGGAATGAAGCAAATCAAAATACATTCTGACGATAAAAAAATAAAATAACATATTCACACTGATATAAGATACTTATAAATGTATCAGTGCGTCAAAAGTATTTAATAATTGATTTACCAATACTAAATTAAAATCAAGTTTAGTAATTACTACTGACTTCCATGGGCTTGTCATATACAAAATATAATACATATATTGATAATATGTGCAGTTTGTAATATTAAAGTCGCATTGTAGCTTTAGCGCCGAAGTACATTATTATTGCATCCAATACATTGTTGTTGTATGAAGGGGGGGGGGCGATTAAAATTAGGTCGCAAATATCGAAAATTAGAGAAGCACTGTTCTAATCGCTAAACTCGGACATAAAGTCTGATTTTTCTAAATTCTCTTGTCGGATCTGTGGAATGAAGCATCATTCGTTGTTTCATTTTACCAAAACAGCTGAGAATTGATTCAGAGGTCTCATCGGATTAAATAATTTCTCACAAACTCTTCAATGTACTCTTGTGTCTTACACTGATGCAAGTTTCAGAGAGAATTCTGAGCTCTTTTTAGTGGAAAATATCATCTTTCGCATGAAATATTTCAAACTTAGTTTCCTTTAGTTGGCTGATCCTACATTTTGCAAACCAGGACGTATTGACGCACTGATAGGATGCCAATGGGTATTTAAGATTCTAAAAAGAATGACACATATAAGAATAATTCATCAATGAATAAATTATAGTTTAAAAAAACTCAAAAACATGCTTTTATGTTAAATCGAATTAAAAAGTAAAAAAATACTTAATATAAAAATAAAATAATTAATGAGAAAATTAATTTCATTGGGGTAAAAGCGTGGGGTGTGCTTTGTACTACACTTTTACACTAACTCAGCATTTCGGAATAAAACTATTAAGAAATTATAACAATTGATACAGAGCACCCCACACTTTTACCCCAATGACATTAATTTTCTTGTTAATCACTTTATTCTTATATTAAGAATTTTTTTTTTTTACTTTTTAGTTCAATTTAACATAAAAGCATGTTTTTTAGATTTTTATTTTTAATTTTTTCCATAAATTTTGTTTTAGAAATTAAATGTCTTCTTTTCTTGCCATTCATTTTATGCAAGTATTTCTTCTCTTTTTCATAAAAATAAGAGGCAATTATGTATTGAGATTACAAAATTCATGACTGAATTTAAGTAAGAAATATGTCTTAGTACGCTTAGGAATAGATTGTGTGTTTCAGATTAAACTTAAGCAAAATAATATCGCAATGTCTCCACCAATTTTTGTTATCTCTACAAATCCAAATTGAACACTTAATTGTTTTAATTTAAGTAAGATTAAAATCCAAAATAATAATAATAATAATAATAATCAATCCACTATTTAGACCAGGGATAGCCTACCCACGACCCGGGGATGGTATGTGGCCCGTCTTGAATAATTTTGCGACCAGCGTGATTCACATTAAAACTTGAAAAAATACGAATACTTTGTGCAATGTTTTTGTTTTTAGAGGTTTTTTTTAGTAAGTAAATCCCATAACTGTTTTTATTTTATAACGTTGCTTTTGTTATGGGGATTTTGTTTTTTTAGGAATGGAAATTTTGCAAACATAAATCACGCTCAAAACTTAAGAGGGTCCGGCACATGAATTTTCGAAAAATTATCAATTTTCACTTTTTCATATTTTTTAAAAGTTCAAATATTTTTGTTTAAGATGACATATGATATGAGAAAATACGATAATTAGAAGTATTTTTATTTATTTTTTAATTAAGCTCCTCCTTGACCCGCATCGAATGACCTGCTAGGAGCACCTGTTTTCCCCTTGCGTAAGTTTCTGATGAGCGCGAATCCATTTGATGTTCATATGGAAAAATTTTACTGAATTGGGATTATCTAAAAGTGTATGGCTACACGTCTTTTGGATCTTAAAAGCGAAACAGGTAGAAAAATGTTAAGTGATAGAAAATGCCCGTGGTCGTAACCGACTCACCGACATTTTAATATAAAAAATTTAGATACTATGGTATGGCTATTAGAAATAATATCAATGATCTTCACTGCATGAGAACTGCTGCTTGGGCTGTTTATTTTCATCTTCCGTATTTAAACGAGATTCCTCAACAAGGAATGTGTAAAGCGGGAATAAATGCCTGGTGCAAGTTTCAAAAGACAGAAGCTGAATGTAACGAAAGGCACTATTATCATAAACACATGCACGCATCCTATATACCATAATGAATTTAATGAAGCTCATTTTTAGAGATCTAGGGGATCCTATGTTATTAAGAAAATGTTTACATGGAAAGACTCAGAACCCAAAAGATCAGTTTATAACACCATAGGATCAATGATTCCTAGATCTACATTTGTGGAACTAAGAACTGTAAAAATAGGGATAAATATGGCTGTTGCTCAGTTAAATTTGAGTCATGTAGCAAAATTGATGATCTTAAGCATTGTGATACTGAACCAAATTATAACTGTGTGTCATGCTTCCAAAAAACTAGTGCACATAGGATTGGTGTAGCCCAACAAAAGCTTTTTAATATTCCAAAAAAGGGCAAAATTGTTAAAAATAATGAAAAAAAGAAAATTAAAAGAGTCTTTTGTATGAGCAGAAAGTAAAAAAATGATTCATATGCTTTTGGAAAGTACTAAAAAAAGTAAACGATCAAAAAATTACAAGTTTTTCCTTGAAACCTGTTTTCTCAAAATGAAATATTTTTCACTTTATGTATCTTTTTCTCGAACACTACTTATCATATAATCCTCAAATTTTTCGTGCGTAGACTTTTTACTTGTTACACATATTAACGAGGGAATTAGATATATATAGCAAAACCTCTTTAGATATGACTTATTTAATCTAAATTTTAAGGAAAAAATTGGACAATTTTTAAAAAATTCGTAATTAATTTAATTTTTGACAAAACACTTCGTTCAAGTATTATTGATGGTACACATAATCTGCTGTAAAAACTTCACCCATGAGAAATAAGCAGTTACTGAGAAAAAGGTACATAAATCCCCCTTAATGGAAGAAAACCTGCAACATATATCAATCACGATACTCAAATACATGCTTTGATGTCGACTTGCAAAAACTAAGTGAAATTGTTGAGAAACAATTATCTTACTAATTAAGGCTGTTCTTGGTTAATGTTAAAGGATAGGACCCGAATTTGCAATATTTTTTCAGATATAAAAGTACTCACAAACATTAATATTATATTCTTGCTTCACCATCCTGTAGAGAATCTCTTATTTTATCATACTACTCTTTTTTTATTAGAGTTGATACATTTTTTTCTTTTATATAAAATGTACAAGATGTTATAAATGTGCTAAATGAGCTATCCTTTTACACGTTAAAATAAAATGATTATTTACGAAATATTTTAAAATTTTCAAAGCACTATATTATAAACAAATGCATGCATACAAATATATTATAAAGAAATACATACAAAGTTCCTAATCGTCATAAAAATTGAAGCATCTTTTCTGTCTGAAAATATGCTCCGCGTTAAGTTTACACTGTCGTACATAAGGCGAAAACAACCTTAAATAAATTAAACATTATTCGATCACATTGTTTATTATTATTATATTACCTATGTTTGTATACATGAAAAACTACGAAAGCAATAAAAATATATCAATCTGTTTTAAATTTTCACTCCAGTAAATGTTTTTACTAGGTCAAAATCTAATATTAAGATACATATTTTTATATATATAGCCCGTGGTATTATAATGTTTTTCGGAAGTGGTCCGCGAGGTCATTTGGGTTGGCTATCCCTGATTTAGAGAAAATAAATAAAAACATTTTCATACATTTGAAAACTGCTCGGTGTTAATTTATAAGTACAAAATGAAATAAAACAACAGATTCGAGAAAAAGAATGAGTAGTATTGAAGACTTTTTGATAAATCAATAAAAAAAGTAAACGTTGTAAAAACTTTATATCAAAATTTTTAACATGTTGTGAAATGCCTTTCAATGCACATATTTCACCAATAACAAAAGTGACATTTTATATTTGATTTACAATAAACAGCTATTTTTTTAAAGTGTGTTTAGATTTGTCATAATGTACTAATCCTCATTTTTCTTTTTTTATTAGCGGTTTCCTCAATGGATACAATGTTTCTCGTTATTACTATCAAAATGGAGGAATACCTTGGCTTAAATTCTACTGGAAGAGACTTGAAAGGTATATATATAATTTCATCAAAATACGCTGTGTTTGAAACCAACATTTAATTTCATCGATCAATAACAATTAAAATTAATAAGCAATTATAAGTTTTTTGTTAAATATAAAGCACACACACAGTGCATGAGTTGTTTTTGATTATACTATCTTCTCGACTTGTAACCTGCCCACTAATGACCGTAAAAAATAGATAAGAATAGTAGGAAAAGATATTTGAATTATGGTGTGATCAAAAAGTTCTTGACGCTAACACGGACTACAAAATACTTAATATATATATTTTTTTACAATATATAAAATCAATATAAAAACAGGCATTACAATCTTGTGTTTTAAGTATACTTTTTAATGTGATTGAATAAATATGTTATTCAAAAGTATAAATCTAGCTTCTTAGCTATTCGTTAGAAATGAATTTGCTTGTATGTTGAGGAAACCCAAATTTTTTTAAAAAAAATAATTCATTAAACCAAGCTATGTAATACATGATAGCAATTTTTATTAAAATATAGATATGTTTTCCTTTCTGAAAAAGTATTCCGGTATTGTGGATCAGGTTATTTGTGCGAAATAAGATGAAAATAACTTAGTGTCGATATTAAAACAACATATCATAAATTAGCGCATCCAGTACAAATGTAATTATTCAATATTCATTCTGAGAAGAAATATAGGAATAAAAAGAAATGCATTTATGTACAATGTTTAGTATGAATATTATATAATTAATTAAGTAAATTTATATAGAAAATTTGAAAAACTTAACAAGATCAACTAATTAACGATATAGCAATTTATGGCATCGGCAGCCAAGTGTTTGTGGCCATGAATTAGTGGTCGGAGTGTCATGGCTTCGAACCCTGTTGCTTCCAAAGACACCCCCCATGCAGAGTGGCTGATGCAGTCAAATCTGTCAAGGATTAAAGTCCTCTCATTTGCGTGGTTTGCAAGTAAGGAGAGAGGATGCCAGCTCAGGCATCGTCCTCGTCACTTGACAATGATTTAATTTTACAAGGTCCGTCGCCAATAGCCCTCGTGTTGTTTTATATTGCGACATTAATAAACACTCATTCACTCAGGAATTTCTACATTAGAATTAATTATTTCAAAAGCAAAAAAGTTCAATATATTGAATATGAAATGAAGTGAAGCAGAAGAAAAAGTATCCATAAGAAATGAAATTACATTGTAAGGAAACACTCATTCAAAGCACCAAATCTATTTCTGACTGGTTACTGCGAAAATGACAGACACAGTAACTAAGAAGACGTATATATAGGATACAGCATATATATTATATTATAGGATGACAGATGAGACAAAGCATTCATGATAGATTAAAATTTTCTTTATTGTGTAAGTGCATGGTGTCCAAAACTCAAATGACCTTGCGGACCACTTCGGGAAAACATTATAATCCCGTGGACCGCACATAAAAATATGTATTTTTATATCAGATTTGGAAACAAAAAACATTTATTGGAGTGAAAATTTAAAACAGAATGTATTATTATTATTGTTTTCATTATTTTTCATGTAATCCCCCCAAGCATAAATAATATAATAATGTTTATGTAATATAATAATGCAATGATCAAATAATGTTTGAAATATTACAGTTGCCATTTTCTTGAAAATTACAGTGTTCCTATTGAATTGATCTTTCGTTACTCATTGTTGAAATTTGATAGTGCTGTCATTCGCAAACGATTAAGTTAACATTGTCCTTTATCCCAACCATCCTGAATATTTTTTTTAAGCTTTAAAAAACATCTCTGACTGCCTCTTGCTTTTTGGGCACTTCAAAGAGAAAAGGATTAGGAGAAACGAAAGTCGTACACACAGAGAATCATGTACCATCCATAGTAAAGGATATGCATAGTGCAATTCGAAATTTATTAAAAAAAGTAATTTACTATAATAAAATCAAATATAACTGTTTGATAAAATATAGATCTATTTTAATCTAATGGACATTTCTATGTCAAAAAGGTTTTATTTTAAAACAAGAAGAGGTAATAGGCAAATACATTGTAGGTGTATATAACAAATACATTTCCCCTCAAATAAATTTCAAAATGAAAAAAACTTTAAATATACTCTGATATTTAAAATTTTTTAAAAAGAGTCACAGCAGGCC
Source organism: Trichonephila inaurata madagascariensis (assembly GCA_019973955.1). Classification (NCBI taxonomy): domain Eukaryota; kingdom Metazoa; phylum Arthropoda; class Arachnida; order Araneae; family Nephilidae; genus Trichonephila; species Trichonephila inaurata. The sequence goes on from BMAV01027655.1 coordinate 153,787, forward strand.
GCAACTTACGTACTGGCAGGCCACGTGTTGGACAACCCTGATATAGTGCGTGGCATGTTTATGTTATTTACTTATTACTTTTCTTCTGTCATTTAAGATGTACAGGGCGATCAATAAAGCAAAATTCACTTTGTGGTTGCTGTAAAACAGTAACAGTGAAAGAAACGCACCACCTCAACGAACCCAAAGGTAGACATAATCTTACAGTTTACGTCTCACCTTGGATGAAAGTGGCATAGGCCACCATTTCTCAAACTGTGGGCTGCGTTCCCCTAGGGGGCCGTGAGCATATTGAAAAGTTGAAAACCAAAATTATTTTTAAAAAGTTATTAATTTACTGAAAAAATAAAACATTTTGACATAATAAAAATAAAATACACATTTACACTGATATAATACACTTATAAATGTATCAGTACCGCAAGATGTATTTCATAATTAATTTACAAAACTAAGTTAAGAACAATTTTAATAATTACCAGTGACCTCATGGGCTTGTCATATACAAAATGACACACACAAATTAACACTTATCTGAATAATTTGTACTGTTTATTATTAATCCCTTAATTGCTGATTAAAAGTTATGCAATTCGCTCCCCAACGTCCCCGTTTTCCCCATAGGCATGTGTATGTGATGTATTGGGGTGATGGAGAAAAGGAATAAATAAACAAATCCTCTGAAACAAGCAAATCCTTCGCAAACACTGTCTAGGTCTTTTTATTGCATTTCAAGGCCTTCGGATTAATTTTATGAATAGCAGTGCACAAAATAGATCGTACTTATCAAGACGTATACGTACGTCCGGGGCAATTAATTCTTTGGCTGAGTGAGACGTTTATATACACTAGTTGCCCTTAAGAGGTATTATTGAATTCAATACATTGTTATTGCATGGAGGAGGGCACGATGAAAAGTATGATTAAATATTGGTTCGCAATTATTGAAAGTTTGAAACACACTGGTATAGGCAATAGCCACAGTATAAGATTCCCCTTAGATAAATGTGTTCTTTGCAATGTCCAGAGCGAAAGTGTTCAATTTCTTTTTTTTTAGGAGTAAACTTTCACGTGAGCCCCTTTTTTTATGTTAACTCTTTGGGCCTCTCTCCACATTGGAAGAAGACATTGACCAACTTCGTTCTCTAACTGGATGGTGTACCACCACACTAGTATGCCCACTTGTCAGCTTACTACAGCCTACTTACCTGGACGAACACCCTAGCCGATGGATTAGATCAGCGATCTTCAAACTTTTTGAACTCACGAAACCTCTAGAACTAGAAGAACTCCTAGAACTAGAAAGTATTTTTGTAGAACCACAAATACTAATTATGCAACAAACACACTTAAAAGAATATATCTTAAAATAATATTTAAAGTAGATCAGCATTTTATAGGTGCTTTATCTAAAGGCAATTAAAAAAATATTGCATTTATTATTAAAATTTGTTAATCTGCTTTTAATATAATTTACTCATTAATAATATTAATCTATGATCCAAGTGTCTTCTATCCATGAGTTATGCTTAGTAACTGGGATTTGTAATTGCATTTTTCACACAAACTGTTGAAGTCGGTCTATTTAGATTAATTGCAATTGCTAATTAATCTAAGTTTAATTTGTTTCTATACTTCGTTTTTGTAGCTACTAACATTGAGAAATATTTTTCACTTATATACATTGTTTTGAATGACATTAAAATATGTTTAGCTGTGTGAGAAGTACTGTATATTTTGCATGACAGAGAACTGCAACGTAACATTTAGTATCTGTTCTTGCTTAAATTTAGATTTTTAACATCTAATCTTTCGATAAGTCGTTCCCTTTCCCATATTGTAGCGTTTCTACAAATGCAAAAAGATGCATTTTCCATTAAAAAACTATTTAATTTTACAAGACGTTGTATAAACAAGTATAAAATTACCTCATGGAATCCGGGATAGTAAATAAAATATTCACAATCTATTTGGTAATATGTATATAAAGATAAAATGTGTGTGTGTTTTAATATTCCTTTATTATATTTTAATAAAGCTTAAATTTTTTTATAAATAAAATTTTGCAAAATAAAATAATAATATTTTATAAATAAGATTTTCAGTTTCTAAATTACAGGGTTGAGCTTTAAATTTTCTTGTTGGTATGTAAACTTCATAGAGAACGTGAATCCATTTCACATACACATTTAAAAGTTTCCTTTTGATTTTTTTTATTATGAATCGTGTTATCCCTGGATATACCTTGTGGGACCCAGGGCTCCGTGGAACACAGTTTGAAGGCCACTGGATTAGATGAGCCACTTACGACAACATGCCTTCATTCAACGGACATCCAAAAGTCCTAACTTAACACCCTGTGATTTCTTCCTGTGAAGGGTTAAGATATTCATCTCTCCCCTTTCTGTTGATTTAGCGTAGCCGAAACAGCGTAAAAAGCCGCTATCAATGGACTCGATTCAGATTTCTTAACATGCGTTTGGATGGAAACGGAATACCGGCTCTATGTGCCTCGTTTGACTAAGGGTTTACACATAGAACATGTGTGACTGTCTTTAACAAACTTTCAAATAATATTGTACAATTCTGTTGCAGGTAACATGTACTTCTTAATATATTTCTTTCTGAAAATCCCAGTATTTCAAATTAAATTGTCAATGTGTTTATAAATAAGGCTAACATTTTTACTAAAAATCCTAACATTGAAAAATTTTTCTCTTGCAGAATTGCCCCTTTGAGTGTGATGATACTGGGATTTTATGCTACTTTGTTTTCCTACATGGGTTCTGGTCCTTTGTGGCCTACTTATGACACTAATCCAGTTTGTAAGGAGTCTTGGTGGTGGAATTTAATTTTCATGAACAATTTTCAAACTATGTGGGAACAGGTAACAGTTTTTAGAATATTTTATAAGTAATAAAATAATGTTATTAATGTAAAGAAGTATGCCTCACACATTTTAAAATGTTTGTATTTATAAGAATTACACACACTCTTACAACGTCTGAAAATTTTTTTAATTTTTTTTTTATCTATGTAAAGCGCATTAATTGATAGGATGGCTTAATTTTTAGTACAACTAATACAAAGACATGCACACTATTTCTTACATGCTTGGGTATCTTGTTTCAAAGACAGTGAGGTTATCATTGATTGGTATAAGAATTTAATACGTCAAAACAGCCAACTGGTGCATATGAATTTCTACTCATCTCACAAAAACTAAACTGAGTTATAGATCTAAACAAAATATATAAACAAAAACTCTTTGGTGGATCAAGTTGACCTTGTCTGGAGTGTTTTAATTGAACTGACATATTGGTCCACAGCTACTCCATGTATTCCTTAGACGACTGGGACGAAAGAATACTCTATTCGGGCCAGTTGTTAACCCTTTTATTCCCGCCTTTTGTTGTTCGCAACTTGTTGAAGAAAGAGTTGCTACTCCACTTTCACACTTCAATGGGCGAATAATGCATTGGGAGAAATTTATAGAAGATATTTGTGTATACTGTATCAATAAATAATTCACAAACCTGCACGCTCAATTTGCTACTCAAGGATGTTTTTGCACGTGTACTAGAAAGCGTTGGACTAGTCCTTCAGATTTGCGCGCACGTGTATACTTAAATTTTCTCAATATAAGCGAATTTAAGTCTGGAATTGGCTTTTGGGCAACTATTTGCTACACACGTTAAAAACTTTAACTTCTTTCCTGTAAATATATAACAAAAACTTATGATTAGCATTGCTGAAACTTAATATTTTTCAGCAGCTGCCAAAACAAGTACAGTTGAACTTGTTTTTGTGCTGTAGATAGGGACCGCATAAAAATAACCACACAAAAAAAATATTCGAAAATTTCATGAATTCGTACAAATTCATAGTTCAAGCAAATTTGTCGAAATCCTTGCAGAAATTTTTTTTCATTCGGTCGCACAAAAATAAAATCACATAAAAAAAGGACCGCACAAAAACAGGTCCTACTGTAATAATATTTATTTCTAGAATTTTATCAAGCATAGAGTCTTGTTATCTGTCCTTCATTGCTATCTTCTCTTAACATTTAGTTTTGATTTATTTTGTTTCTTTTTATGAATTGAGATGCATTTTTAGACATGTATTTCAGATCCTTTTGATGGCAACATATTTTCCGAAAGAGATATAATTTATGTATTCTCTTTTACTTTCTAATATCGTTCTATGATGCAAGACCTTATAGTGCATTTTATAGTTATTTTATTGATACTATTTGTATTCCCGTTTGTAGAGAGATAAACTTTACTAATGTCTAATAAAAAAGTCCTTCTAGTCAATAAGAAAACTCTCGATTGCAATTGCAACAATTCCTCTTCATTCATGAAATATTTCTAAGCTATCCATTAGAGTTTTTTTTAACCATTTTCAAAATTTAGTTATTTAATCTAGACAACAAATAGTTTGAAAAACATAAAACTCTAAGAATCATATATTCCAACGTAAAACGCGTACTTTTAACACAGAGTAAGATCGAAATTTTGCGGGTGTGCGTTATACGCAGAGTATAAAAATGTAGCTTTAAAAATAAAGAAAAGATGAGCAGGTAAAAATTAGATTTCTACATATGCATTTGGCCTTCTCCTTTTGTAAATGTTGTTTACCTTCTAATAACTACATATTCCACTGTCGTTTCAGATTTGCTATGAATGGTTTTTAAATGCGTCTAGGGACTGAAGTAATACTGTTCACCTTCATGAAATAACTGCCATGTCTGTATGTGCTGCACTCTGTCAGCAATTTATCTGTTAGTTCAGGCGTCGGCCATCTTATAAGCTGTGGTGTGCCAAATCAATATACCAACAAGATTCAGTATACCGCACAATAGGAAATATTTGAAACAATTCAATTACCACAGCAATGCATGTAGAGCTAGGGAATAGAGAGGTCAAAAATACAGATTTAGAATTTTGCTATATATTAATTATGCATCATTTAAAGTTTATTATTAACATAAAGAATAAGTAACATAAAATATAACTATGCTTTCAACATAAATAACAATATATTATGTATTTCTTAGCAATATTAATTAAAATAAGAAATAAAAATGAAACATAAGTATTCCAGAAATATAGTGAAATAAAAAATTGCAATTACAATGTGAACATTGTCCCTCAAAAACTTTCTTTAAGGTTGCAATATCAAAGGTTAAAATTGTCGACATTCAATTTAACACTTGAGTCTGAAGGTTTAGTTGTTAAACAACTTTGTGGACTCAAACTATATTTCATAAAAGAAAAAAAAATTGTTCATATACATATTTATAGAACAAAATGCAGAAACCAGAAAACATGCAGCTTTTTTCAACCGGTTAAATCGCTCCACGAATGGAGTATAACAAATTAAAATAACTGTGTTGATTTATCCAACATATCTTCAAGATCTTTTTATATTTCCGCAACTTTTGCTTTTAATAACTCTGAAGATTCTTCATCACGATGCAGCAATGAGTGCCGATTTATTTTATAATTATTAAACAATCTCATTTTGATTTACATGGAATATTTAAAACTAGTAACGAGTCCCATTATAACACAAGATTGTTTTTGACATAAATTACCATCAAGCAGATGCGGGAAAATTGTTTATAACAAAGAGCTGAAAATAAGAAACAGTTTTTATGCGTGTGGGCACAAAGAGGAGAATCAGAGATATTTTATTTGATCTCATAACTTTGTTGAGTGCCACTGAGAATTGCTCCGCGTGCCATAGGTTGCCGAACCCTGCGTTTTTTGATATCTGAGCATGCCCCAAACTAAAAGATTCAATGGATTCTTTAAAATATCTGGAAGATCTTGACAAATATTTCTCATCTACAAGTTTACACAATTTACATCCACCCTTCCTTCGTAAGTGCATGAATGTTTTCTTTTCGCTACATTCATGTGGAAGTTATTATTTTTTCATACGAATTAACAAAAATAAGTTATTAGACTGGAAATTCGAGCAGAGAAATTAGAAATCCTTTGCAACATGTATGTAAAAAAAGCAGAAAAATTGCTATTTTACAAAACATTTAACTGCTCATGAGCTGCAGTTCATCAATCATCAACAATTAGTAATTAATTACTCCTACTCATTTGCAGTGTTACACTCCACTTTGGTATGTGGCAATCGATATGCAGTTGCATCTGATCACTCCTTTATTCCTGATATCATTATTTAAGTAAGTTTTTTTTTTAAAAAAATTTAATACTATCGAATAAAAAGCTTTTTGGGCCAGCGTTTCTCAAACTGTGGGGCACTCCTTCCCCTAGAGGGACGTGATAACTAAAGATGGGGGGCGCAAGCAAATCGAAAAGTCGAAAACAAAAGACTATTTAAAAAAAATTATTAATTTTTTAAAAGTAAACAGAATACATCCTGACGTAATGAAAGATGAAATACACATTTACATCGATATAATACACTTATGAATGTATCAGTATTGCACAATGTATTTTATAATTAATTTAACAATATTAAGTTTAGAACAAGTTTAATAATTACCAGTGACCCCATGGGCGTGTCATATATAAAATTATATACAAAAGTTAACACTTACCTTGATAATTTGTACGGTTTATACGTAATCCCCGAACTGCTGATTAAATATTACGCGATTCGCTCTTTAATGTCACCGTTTTCCACATAGGTATGCATATGTGATGTATTAGGGGGGAGGGGAGGAAGAAGATAAGAATAAAGAAGAAAATTCTAAAATAAGTAAATTCTTTTCAAACACTATCACGGTCCTTTTATTGCATATCAAAACCTTCGTAATAATTTTATGGATAGCAGTGCACAGAAAAGATTGCACTTCGGAATGACGTATATATAAGTCTGGGGCAATTAACGCTTTGGCCAAACAAGACCTTTATATACGCCAGTGACACTTAAGAGTTTAAAATCACATTGTAGCTTTTTGAATTCAATCATTGTTATTTTATGGAGGTGGGTGTGATGAAAATTATTATTGAATATTGGGTCGCAATCATTGAAAGTTTGGGAAGCACTGTTTTAGACCATAAGCTTCTTGAGAATTCGTTTACTTTTACATGTAGGAGCGTAGATCGACAAGTTGAAAAGGGTGAAGGATTGGTAAGCTATAGAATAACAATTGTGTGCGAGTGGATTCAAGTAAGGATGTCACGGTACTTCTTCCTCATGTTAGTTGAGATCTCGCTAATTGTTGGGGTTCTCGAGGGGGATTCAAACGGAGCGAGGGGACTGAGAAGCCATTAAATGGGGCTCGAAATGATTACAAACTAGAATTCACAATATTTTACTTTTATTAATTTAAATGTTAGAACTGATTACGAGGGATTCTCAAACTTTGGGTGTGTGTAAAGATCAAAAAAAGTCAAAAATAAAAGATTATTTAAAAAATTATTTACTGAAAGGAAACAAAACAAATGTTAATTCTGACATAATAAAAAGAAATATTTGCACTGATGTAATATATTAATTGTTTTAGTACCACACAAGGAATTTGATAATTAATTTATCCATAATACACTTACAAGAAGTTTAATTTATACTAGTGAATCCCATGGTCTTGCCACACATACAGAGCCATATTAAAGATATAAGATAGATAATGGCAGTGACTAGACTACTTTTCTAATGACATTTGTCCTTTTAGAAATGGAATAAATACTTACCGTAAAATCCGGCGTATAAAGCGCACTTTGAACACAAAAAATAAGGTCGAAAATTAAGGATGCGCGTCATACGCCGGGTATAAAAACGATAGCTTTGAAAATAACAAAAAAGATGGACATAAAAAAAAATTTACTTCTAGATGTATCGATACTTTGTTTATTTAAAAGAAACAACTTGCCTTATGAACAAGAACAGTTGTTCTTCTAGAAGTATACTATTTTTTCAAAAGTCTGGGATAGTACCTTGAATAAATTACTTCAAAACATAAATACAATATATATTAATATTTCAGATTTCTTCGTTAAAGAGGGAGTGCGTGTTATACGGCAAATATACCTAAAAATTAAAAAATTTAGCTTGAAAGTCTAGGTGCGGGTTATACGCCGGATTTTACGGTAACTATTTATTTGACTGAGGAAATAAATATTTAACTAAATTAAAATTTGTTTTGTAATCTGTTTGAATTAAAAAATTAGAAAGGAAGAGTAACATAATACTTATCCTATTACTTAAAAGTGACTTACTTAAAATATCTATTACTAAGAGAAACATATGTAAAATTTAATACTTAAGTTGAAAATTTTTTATGGTCTATAATTAAGATCGTATTGCAGCTTTTGCTTGATATTGCGTAATCATAATTTTCATCGCTCCCCTAATACAATAAATGTTTTGAATGCAATAATAATGTATCATCATTGCATTCAATATATTTGCAAATATTGAAAGTTCGAGAAGCATTGGACTACGCGATATGTGCAGAAATGGTCAGCTAAATGATAAGAAATAATGGTTATCTTAAAAGAGATACAAACCCTTAAACTTGTCAAAGAAAACTCCTCCGAGATCATCTGATTTCAAAGTAATTATACGACTATAATTCAAAAATTCACTAGCGTGGAGATATTGTCCACAATATTCCCTATTCTCAGTCGAACTGACTACAAATATGCAATTTGTTGTTACTAATCCTCCGGAATCGGACGGAAGTCAGACAAGATCCATAGCGTTTAATCTCAAAAAGTATTTCACAAGAAAGAAAGCTGTGTAGATATCTTTACTTGTGAGATTCGTACAGCGCATTATGTGCTCGGTAGCAGCCTGGTGATACTGACATCTTACACAGATGAAGATCTTTATGTTCTCTGATAAGGAGAGGCACTTGATGTAACCACTGACAAGACGTGATATATGTCGTATTTAGTAGTGACATTCATTTTTGGAGTAGTGTTGTTCTAACTGAAACTGCCAGTTTGGTGGAACAAAAAAATTTTTATATAGAGGATAAACCTTGTGAGAATAGCCCATAGTTTCAAAACTAATCTTAGAAATAAACAAACAGAGGTAGTAGACATAATTGCAACATGAATACATTTTAAGAGTCCCGTGCTAAACGGAACCTGTTAAACGTTTCAAGACAAATTATTCTTCATGGGTAAGCTTCCCTTGTTTAAGGACATGAAGCAAGGTCCAATATTGATCTAACTGAAAGATCTCTAAATGTAATTTTAAGGTACATTTTATACGCATGTTCTTGTATAACAAACTTGGATCTCAGATCAGATTTTAAAATTCCTAATATAAGACAAACTATCCGTAAAAATGCTGAATAATTCTTAAACGACGTAGTGGAATCTGAGAATTCATCGATAAAAGTAGCAGCTCCATTTACCCCAAATCAGTTTCCTAGACGGCTACGATATATATTGTTAATCATTTTAAATGTTTTCTTTTTAATTTTATTTCTTAATTCTGAAATTTTCTATTAAGGACTACTGCGGAACTTTGATCAAATTGCAGATCCATTCTGAATGGGTGCTCAACTTTCAGATCTATATATACCCAAATAGCCGAATTCTTGTGTTAAACAATCGGAATGCTTCTTCTCTTTTTTCGGACTTCGTCAAAATTTCACACTGCAATTTTTTTTTTTTTCGAACTTTGCACTTTTGATGTATCTGGATTAACTAGGCTTGCTGCGCCTCATTTTTTAATTTCTGAAATATCATTTTTTGAAGATTTTTTAAAAAAGCTATTTGCAATATAATTTTAATTTTCTCACCTGTTAAGTAAATAATTTTATTAATTCCAATAGTCAATTATTTCATTTCAAATATCTTAACTTAACTGGACAAGAGAAAATTCTGTACTGTCATCTAAAAATACCCTAAAAAAGAATAGAATCTGACATATATACGCTCCATTCAGTTATCATTAAAAACCAGTTACTCATATATGTCCCGTAAACATTCGGCTTACTTAAAAACTTACAGTAGAACCCAATTTTGCGCAGTTCTTTTTTATGCGATTTGTTTTGTGAGATCTTTTTTTTATGCGGTATAGGAATTTTAAAGGTTTGCCGTCAATGTAATGCTTTCTATCAATGTACCAGTGGCATAACAGAGAATGTTTGCCCCCCCCCCCCCTGCAAAGTCAGGTTCTGCCTTTAATATTTTATAAATTAGGTAAATACGTACAAGGCTTCTCTCAGTCATGTCTTGGGCCACCTAGAGACCAGGGATGCGGGGGTGTACGTTACGTCACTGCAATGTACATATATACACTTCAAGACACTCTCTTCATTTGTTAAAAACAGTCTCCCGACAATGGACGCTCTGTTGCTCAACGCGTCAACAGCCCACGCTTGATTGAAGATGAAACTTTAAATGACTGTCGCATTATCAATAATTTGATAAATTATATAGACGGACAAGAAAAACCGGATTGTTTGAGAGCGGATAAAATATATACAGGGATACAGCTTTACAACAAATTGGGAAATCATTTTCTTAAAATAGATACCTATTACGAAAGAAGTATAAAATTTCAAAAATAGCGTCGAACACGCATATCTGATTATCGTGACATGAACAAGCCGCTGACCTACCGGCCTTCGTCGCAAAAACTTATTTCTTACTTTAAGGTGCCAAAAAATAAATCAATTGAATTTGTATCTTCAAGTGGCGAAATTGACTTTGAACTAATTCCTAACAAGAAGATGAGTGCTTTGGATTACGGTGTGTACATTGAATTATGTATGTGCATTTTGAAAACTTCCCCATTAGGGATTGCAATACTGTGATTCTGAATACCGATATTTTGAGCCATTTATACAATTTTGTAATACCGGTATTCACAAGCTTAAATACCGGTTTTTCGGTATTTACTAGAATTTTTTTTTTTAATTGTCTTTACTATATGTTCAGAGATTTCCAACCTAGCAAAATGGTATACATTTTTGTCTCCCTAACGGAGGAAATTAATTTGACTGTGAATCTAAAGTTGCATCGTACAATCAAGGGAAGCAATAAAATATGTGAATTATCCAAGGAGGAGGGCTAAAACTATTCCATTACAGCTCAGAGCGATACTGAGGAGGATTCGTATCTGTGAAAACGTTGTAATTGCGAAGCAAGTGCATAATAATTTAATATTTTTTTTAATTGGGGAGTTTGTTATTCACATTGGATTTGAATATCATACTTGTAATTACATACCATCATGATTTTATAAATGAAAATGAAAAAAAAAAAGAAAAGAGACTAACCAATTCAAATTTGATCAAGTTTATAGTAAATTTTTTTAAAATTTTTACCCATAAACCTTATTTACATTCAGAAGAATTCGGTACAGTTATCGAAGATGATTATGACACTAATGTCGATAGTTTAATAGATTTTTGGCCTTGAACAAAAATTAGAATTAGCGAAACTAAAAAAAAAATCAATAAACCAAAATACAATACAGAAATGAGTTATATCCAAAACAATCCGATGAGAAATCGATTTATTTGAAGATGTGGGATTTAGAGGTAAATACTTGAAAAAATTATATCGCAGTACGACAAACAAGCGTCGATACCGAAGGTGCTTTTTCAACTGCTGGTAATTTTTGCACAAAATTGCGTTCCAGGCTTAATGACAGTACAATTGAAGCATTATGTTTCTTAAAATCGGATTTCAAAAATTTGTAATAGTACCACAGACTGAATAGCGATATTTACAATTTTTTATAATTTAAAGAAATAAGATGTTCCTTTACTTTTTTGTGATTTTTTATATAATTTATAAGTTAAAAATTATTTTTTGTGATATTTACAATCTAATAAAACTGACAAATAAAACAAAGAAACACCTGTGTTTTCTTTTTCTGAAATTTCTACTACCGGTATTAAAATCTAAAAAATACCGAATACAGGTATTGAACTTTTGGTCTGATATTGCAATCCCTATTTCCCATGTGTACAATCCGAAATTAAATCTTTTAAAAATACTTCCATGTGTAATTTAATTATTTCTTTTACGTCATATAAGTACATTCTTATAAATTTCGTAAATGATTGGCGTATTTTCTAAGTGTGACACCTGTTATTTGGTCCCTCCACCGCATAAAAAAAATTTCTGTAGTACTTCGACGAATTTGTTTGTTATATGTAAGACTGAAATTTTTGAATTTTGTTTTGTACGTTTATTTTTATGCAGCCCTTATCCACTGCACAAAAATAGTCTATATTTTTGTAGGAAAATAGTTCATATATCTTTAACCATGTGTGTAAGAAGTAATATTCAATACTTGATGACGTTTATGAGATATATATATATATAAATATATTATTTTAGTAATTTGAAAGTGGAGAAAAGAAAGACTACTAGCTTTAAGGAATGAATAATAAAAAAGATTTTAAAGTTTTTTAAAGGATTAGTTTAAAGTTAGAATTACTTATCACTGCATAAATAAATGTATTATACTGTTACTAAATTTAACTCATATTCAAAATACTATTACTAATACTTTTATTGTGTGTGGATAAAAATTGCAAAATTTAATGAAAACACCAATTGTTTTCAGGTGGCCAAGATTTGGATACGTCCTGATCACTCTGAGTATTTGTGTATCCTGTTGTTACCGTTGCATAATGACGATAAAATATAGTTTATTCCAGCAACTCTCAAATATAAGACACTATATAGATGGTAACTTAGATTCTTACATTCAGGGGTGAGTAATATTATTCAATTTTTTGTGTTTACTTTATTTGTAAAATATTTTCTTTATATATATATATATATATATATATATATATCGCTCCCAGACCAACAGGTTTGCAGGGTGTTTTGAAAAGGGAGCTATGGAAGCAATAAATTGGCCAATGTGGTTTCCTTCCAATTTGTAACCCTGTATTTAAACGAATGCACTTATATTTAAGTTTTGAGTTCTTCCCAGTGCTTGCTACGTTGCGGTTTGGCTTTTTACAAGCTCTGGCTGTGTGGTTATTCCGATTAGAAAGTTTATCTGTAGGTAACGTGTATATAGTATGTATAATTAATGTATTTAACTGTGTTTTATGTGTAAATAAACTGTGTGCTATACATTAACCAGCATTTCAACATTCCTGGATTTTATTAGATTTTATTTCAAATGATGAATAGGCAACAGGGTGCATAGGTGGTACGGATACGATTCAGGATAACACAGGAATGCTGGGTCGTAAATACTGCTTGTGATGCAAAAAGGAGAGAAAAAGGGTAGAAAAAGCTACAAACTAATGGGTTCGAAAACGTTTTATTGAAAGGATGTACTAAAACAAATCACGACCGTTAGTCGACTGGCAGGTATGACAGCTCAACTGCATAGAATTCTGGAAGATTTATGGCATGTCAAGTATCCTCCCAGCAGCTACTGATACTTCAGTAATGAGGTCTTCAACTGAAGGAAAGAGCGTCTCCTAAACCAAACTCTTCATGTGACCCAAGAAGAAGAAATCCATGGATGATAGGTCCGGTCATCTAGTAGGCCAATGAACCTGGTTACCCCGACATATCTACCGCTGTCGAAAGTCTATGTTGAGTAGTTTTTTGAGGATGGCAATTGCGTAATAGGTTGGAACCCGCCATGCTGAGCCACATGGAACGATGAAACGACGGAGGAACATGTGCTGCGTGAAGTTCGGCAGGACTAGTTACAAGAAGATCAGATATACCCTATTTGACGTATTGGATATGAAAACACATAGGCTAGAGATATAAATATATACAATTTATTTACAGAACATACTTAATCACCATCTTACACTTAGAGCACGTTTCTGCTATCTACCTCCAACCGGGACTCTCAAAGCATCCTCGCGCATGTCCTTTTCTAGAGGAGTCTATCTCGGAACACAGGGGAAATAGATTCTAGGAAACCCTTCTCCCCTTCTATCTCAGGCAGTAACATCATCCGCTCTCAGTCTCCGACATCATAATCTGGTGTCATAATAATAATCGTTACACCTATCATCCAAAGGAATTAGCCGGAGATACAGTCCAATGAGGTAGTCTCCAAGAATGCGGGCCCGAACATTGACCGAGAAACGCTGTTGAGCTGTACGCTGTTAAGTACGATGAGAGATTTCCTAAGCCCACTCATGGGCGTTAAGCTGATTATTGCTTTCCTATTTACGTTTATTATTCTTTGCTTCTTTGTCCCACAGCTTGCAACTATAGCATTTGTGTTCTTGTATTCCTATGTGATTACGAGTCACCTGTGTACTCAATACACTCCTTACTGGTTTGTCAGTCTGGTAGCAAATCACCCTACATACCGGGTGTCCGTAATTAAACTTGAAATTTGCAAGCAGTCTGTAGCAAAAAATATACAGCAAAGTTGCATGAAAATTGGGTAATGGCATATTAAAATTATTGGAATTTTATCGAGTGGAAGAAAAACAATGAGTTTCAAAACCCACCACTAGGTGGCGTATCATAGCTTTATTGGAAACATATAAATAATCTACAAAAGTGTTAAAAAAAAAGCTGTATATGCTGTCCACCATGCAATATAAACTATTGGCATATGCAAATGTCGTAACCATAGTAATCATGTGTGTGCGTGGCAACACGAGGGATACAAGGATGAGAGAGGTGAGCCTTAGTCATACTTGCGGTACTTTTTACGGTTTGAAAGCTCTTGTCCGAATGAGGTACCCATGAAATAATAAGAAACCAATTGAGGATTCAATTGTTCCCTGACCTCACGTAATAACGAAGGAAGAGCTTAAAACTATTTTCAGCTTAATGAAATATCGATGTGATGCTGTAATAAAGAATAAAATATACCCCACTAAGCACGGTTAACTCATTGTTATTACCGGTATCTAATGTATATCAATAGTTATTGTCGTATAACTTTTTTTTGCATTGCAAATATTTGAAATGTATTTTTGTATTGAATTAAGTATTAAATTATCTTTAAAATGATATAAGATACTTTGACTTTTGAGCAACGTAACATTTTCTATAAATATACAAACTTGAAAAACATTGCAATTTTAAAAAAATGTCCACAATTTTGGCATCGACTGTATTTTGATTAAAATGCTTTTACAATTTATAATAATTTAAAATAATTTATTTAAATATGTTATTAATTATAAGATAATTATGTAAGGGTAATTACTATCAACTGATTAAAGGTTTGCCACAAAGTGGCTCAATCAGCAATTGTCCATCTAATTTTTACTTATATTTTTATGAAAATAACTACTTAGACAATGCTTGATTTTACATTTTTCATAATGTAGATGACATTATCATATTTGGTAAGAATGAGAATTTCAAACCAAACACTAAATTTATCCTGATTACCTTAATTTGAAGCAGACAAATAGTAAGAATTTCAAGGGAAAATTTCTAGAAATTGAAATACAGTTAAAAGAGATAAAGTATTTGATATTAATATTTATGACCAAAGTGATGACTTTAAATTCAAAATTATAAAAGTATCTCACTAGGAAAGTAATATACATATATCAATATAGAGAAATATTATTATTAACTACCTATAACGTAACAAATTTCTAGTTTCTAAACATTCAGAAAATTAAAAAATGATCAAAATCTTATTACATTCTGTTTAGATCAAAAATACCCAATTGACATAATTAATAGTTGTTTGTATGGGTTTAGTTGTTGTTTGAAGATTAGTAGTTTGTTATTATATAAAGAATATATTGTAAACATTCATATTTCCAAGTTTGATCTGTTTCTAATCACTTACATATTCATATAATAGAGGATGTTATAGTCGTTCTTAAAAATAACATATTCTTATATATATATATATATATATATATATCTTTAATCTCAGTATTGTGAATAAATACACTAATATTCCTAAAGTTACTCATAAAATTGTAGTATTTAACTTAATACATTTACTCTAGAACTATTTTAGTACAAATATTTCAATCTTGCAACTCATGATACTTTTAGGATCCAGTTGCATTTAATGTGCAACAGTTTTTTCAAACCTTTTTTTCCTTTTAATTATAATGTTTTTCTTTATGTTCCCCTTAGTAGTTATTGGTATATGTGATAAGATTTCAAGATCATAATCAGTTTAATTGCTCAACATAACGTAAAAGAATTCACTTATCTTTTTGCTTTTGTCCGTATCATGCAGAATCTGTATTATAAATAAAGAACTAATCAGAGATTCACTAGAAGTCCTTAGAAAATGAAGGTCTTCATTTAATTAAAATTAAGTTAAGAATTATAAGATGAAATGAGATTTTGTATACGTGACGAGTACAATGCGTTTAAAGCTATGTGGTTTTAGACATGGGTTATTATTAGATAAGAAGTTACAACTTTCATCTAATCAAAACCGCTTCCCAACTCCATGTATGGGAAACAGTTAAAAAAGGTGGATAACATTTTCGGGAACTTTCAATTTAGTAAAGTAAGGACTACAAAATCTGATGTTTTCAAACATGGTGTTTCCCAATGATGTGATTTTGAGTACTTTTTTTCTTCTTTCTTTCAATTATAGTATGTTGAGAGATTAGTTCTACAATCAAATATTTCAAACCCCTGCGATGTAAATATTTTGATACAGAATCTAGTTCAAGTTGATATTTTATTTTATTATTAATATTATTGTGTCGATAACTCTTAATGGATATTTTGTTGGTAATAATAGCAACCTCATACATGCGACTTTTTTCATTTTTCGGGTAATAATACTTTCCGTTGTATGCTTCGATATAAAGCACTTATAATTAAAGTTCCACTTTCAAAATGCTCTAAAAAGGAATCACTGGTCAGAATGGCTTCACATTTGAACTAAATGTTCTTCAAGAATGGGAAAACGGTAGGCGTAAGAAAACGTTCAACAGGGTATCAAAAGATAGCTCTATGTGCAGCATAATCAAATTGGATTCGGCTATAAGTCGCTTTTTGAGTCACATTACGACAGCTAGGCCATGTAGTGTACATTAAACCAAGTGTATTTTTAATGTATAATCATATAATCATAACTTGATTCTAAGATACAAGGCTCGATATCTGTACCTATGGATTTTCTAGAAAAGAGGGAGTCAAATTCTTTTGGCTAGTGGGCCACTTTAGGGAAGTGAAGGATACCAAAGGGCCCCACCTTTTTTAAAAAGATTGCATTCATCATAAAAAGTAATAAAGGCAAGCTAATTAAAGTAGGGGCAGTTTAATTTATTTATGGCACTAATTTTATAATTACTTTTACATGAATATAAAATAAATTTTAATCCGTTTTTATAAAAATACTTGTCTTAAATCTAGGGATAAAAATATTTTGCTATGCTTGATTTAACCCCACACAACTTAAGGCAATAAAATTTTAAAAAAAAAGTTACATACCCGTCTGTCAGACGGATACTCCTCCTGTGAGTCAAATAAATGATGTTTCGGCCAGAAGATTAAACTGTACCTCCTCAAGTGATGTATCAATATTTGAGTAATGGGATAGCAAAAATCCCAAAATATTCTTGTGACTTCGTCCTCCAATCTCAGCAGATGATCGCTTAGCAGAAATACAATTTCAGGTACTTTCTTTTCCTAATGAAAAATAAAAAGCGCATTCGATTGTGCAAGAGAAAGAAATTATGGTTCAAAATGGATTTTTTTACTGTCGAGTTGGACCTGTAGTAGCCCCCTTCCTCCTCCTGTTCTAGAACAATAGTTTAACATTTTGAAAAAATGACATCGTAAATAATTCTCCAAAGTATTTTTTAAACTAACTGTACAACTCATTTTTCAGAAATTTGGCATTTTTTGATATACTGCATATGAAGCCAATCCCAAACCTTTGTACATATTTAATTGGATTAGGATTGGGCCATTACATATGGAAGAGATAAATGAGCGAGACGAAAAGTAATAGCACGGTGAGTAATTTTGATTTTATTGTAACCTCTACAATTTTTATTTCGAAAATGGAAATATTAAAAGTCATTGTCTTGAGGAGTTAAGTTTTTTTTTTCAAATGAAAACGTAATTTGGATGTACTTATAACGCGATTGCAAATATTCTCTATAAATTTTGAAAGGAATTAACATTTTCCAGAATTTAATTCAAGGAGGATTAATAGGCTTTTTGAATATCAAACTATTTCGTCTCTTGTTGACTATTTCACAAGAAGTATGTAGGGGCTTCAAAAGGCAAGGTAACAAACCCAATCAGAGTAAAAATATATATAGCATAGGAAGGCACAGGTTACTTTACCTTCGGTAACCAAACAATCAAAACCAGCATTGTAGAAATAAATGCTGCGGTTGGGCAATTATGCCAAGTCGGCTTGTGGTTCTGTGATGCTGACCTCCCAAGTGTTTCCTTAAAGGTCCCAAAAAATTGAAATCACTTGGTGAGAGATCAGTAATGAAAGGGGGGTGGTCCAATACCACCCACCAAAAACTCTCTTTTTTCATCTCGCACATCTGTTCTGCTTTTGTCAAATTCCATGCACCAAAACCACACCTGTCTTCGTGACAAAACATTTGTACCATACACTTCTATCAATTGCTCATGAGTTTCAGTTGAAGCATTTTCTTAAGCACAAAAACCGTGCCACATTTTTTACTACAATCACGGACCATGTTCCCATCAACGCAACCATTTTCTAACTGAGATTAATCGCGTTACAGGAGAACCAGCATCATCTACCAGTACCGTTTGAATACTGTGATCGTCTTCTTTATCTTCACAGGGAATTTTATTCATACTGGTAATTTGCACATCCGTCAGAGCTATTGCGACTTTACATTTTGCGAACTTTAAATCAATCATATACAAAAACATACTGTGAATTTTATTTTATTCAAGATTAACACGGCTACCTGCACTGAAAAAAAATTTGCATATTAGGAAGAGGACAGTGTTAGCTTAAAAAGCTGTTCCAAAATTTAAAACACTCACTTTTTTGCTAAGAATTTCTTCCCAAGAACATATTCTGAGAAAATCCTTGTGAAGAAACCTCAGCTTAAGAAACCGAATCTATGAAAAGGTATGTTGCTTTTAATGAGTTTAAAGTGTGTTAATTTTATCACAAAAAGCAACACAAAAGAAGAATGATTCAGTGAAGTTTATATATATATATATAGAGAGAGAGAGGTAGATATAGATAGAGATAGATAGATATCGCACCAAATATTTCAAACTCAAAACAAATGTCAAGATAAATATCGTAAAATCCGGGGTATAACGTGCACTGTGACTCAAAAAATAGGATCGAAATTTACAAGTGTGCGTTATACGCCGGTTATAAAAATGAGAGCTTTAAAAATAAAATGGATGAGCATAGAAAAAAAATTAAACTTCTACATATATCGAAATTTTTTTATTTAAAAGAAATGACATTCCTTATGAACTTAAAGTGTTATAGTTCTAGAAATATGCAATTTTTCTTCTGAAGCTTGGAGTAATACCTGAAAAAAATGGCTTCAAAATATAAGAGCAATGCGCACGTACACTTCAGGTTTCTTTATAAAAGAGTGGATGTGCGTTATACGACGAATATCCCTAAAAATTAAAAATTGCAGCTTGAAAGTACAGGCGTGTATATGGAAGGGCGCGTTATACTCCGGATTTTACGGTAATTTGTCCACACATATAATTATGTAGCATATTCCATTTGTAAGAAGTTAGACGTGACATTTACAAGCAACTGGCCAACCGACATTCGTCGCAAAAACTTATCTCTTCCTTTATGTTGGCAAAAAATAAATCAATTGAAATTGCACCTTCAAGTGACGAAAGCGATTTTGAACTTATTCATTATAGCCCTTTGGATTACAATAAGTAGCAATGAATTATGTTTGTGCATTTTGAAAAAATATCCATTTATACAATGAGAAACTGTATGTTTTTAAAATGTTTCATGTGTAATAGTTAATTATTTATTTTGTTATGGAAGTACTCTTACATAAATTTCGTAAATATTTGGCATATTTTATAAATGCGGCTTTTTTATGTGGTCCCTATCCACCACATAAAAAAAGTTTTTATAGTATTTCCACGAATTAGTTTGTTTTATGTAAGAACTTATGAAATTTTTGAATATTTTTTTATGCGTTTATTTTTATGCGGTCCCTATCTACCTGACAAAAACAGGTTCAACTGTATATTTAAATGTTTGTTTTATGTTTGGGAATCAAAAGGATGTTTTTATATGTTTATTCAGTTTTCATACAGAAATTGAAGAAGTTCTGGTGATTCATTAAGCAAAAATAAATCCTTATTTTAATTTGAAGTTCTACATCTTAAATTATATGCTGAACTTCAGAACATAGTTCACATAGAACATTCTTAATTATATTTCCACTTTTGTAGTTGACTTTATGCTGCGGTTGGATTGGATTTGCCATTTCTTTGTGGATTTGTTTCGTTGTCCTCTATTTTAGTGAAGATTCTTTTCTGAGGCAAATTGTTTATAATGGATTTGCTGGGATTTTGTTTTCATACGCCATTGGATGGTTTTTACACATTTTATGCACTATAAATCAGGGTGGTAAGTACTATTAATTCTCCTTTTATTGGTTTATAATACCAATAGAAGGATTTTTTCGAAAAAAAATGTATCGTAATGAAATATTTTAACTGTAGAAACTGAAGAGTTGTACATAATCCCCCAGATCAGTGGTGTCAAACTCGCGGCCCACAACAAGAATTTTTGCACCCCGGCCAGTATATTGCTCACAGTATATAAAAAAATATCAAAATTTCTCTTGAAATAGGATAAATAGTAGCAGAGAATAGAGGTCAAGTGTCAGGACGTAAATATTACATTTTTCTTGTTCTTTCATATCCTTACTAATATTATAAATGTGAAAGTTTGTGTGGATGTTTATAGTACTCTTTCACGCAAAAACAATTGAATGGATTTTAATGAAACTTTACAATAATATAGCTTATACATCAGAATAACACAGGCTATAAATTATATAGATATTGTGTGAAGTGTCCATAATAAAACGATAATTGTCAAGCAGATAGGAAAAAATTCTGTCATCTGCAAAAAAGCCTGCGACAGCATATATCTATCTTTTAAGTGTGAAGCAAAACTTTGCATTTTATTTTGTCTATGCCAGGAACTGCGAAAACTTAAGGCCGTATCACACGTACACGTTTCAAGCAATTTTTCGTTCAATTCGTGCAATTTTTACTCAGTTGCCATAGCAACCGTTTTAGAACAATTTTTTGCTAGCGAGCTCAAAAAGTTGTTCCAAATAAAATTGCTTGAAATTCCAGCCAATGGGGTTCTTCGGCGCCCTACGTCATAAACAAGATGGCGGCTCCGGTTTCGTCTAACACTTCAGATATGCCGTTTAATATTTTAATGGTGTATAATATTTTAACAGCGTATAATATTTTAAATAGAATGGTGCTCTATTTTTAGTTTACACCCATCAACAATTGCGCAAGCGAAATGAAAGAAATAATTTTGGATGTTCATTTTCCGAAGCAGAAAAATCGGCGAGTAATTTTTCAATGTGGAGATAGAGTGCGGCTGACGTCAGAGCGTGTCGTTTTGTTTACGGCAACCCTTCCCCCTCAGATTCGGCCAAAAATTGGACGAAAAAATTGCATGAAAAATATACGTGTGATACAGCCTTTAAATAGGCAGAGTGTGAAGCTGACTACAATTTCAACATAAAATAAATACAACAGAAAGTAATATTAACGTATTATACTTCCAGATATATAAATTATTTATACTATTTTAAGCGTTCATTACACAAAATTTTTAACAATGTGTTACTTTTGCTGAGCAGAGATCAGCTTAGGAAGATGTTTACAAAAATCGACCCGCAAGAGAGTTACGGGGAATTATAGATAAAAAAATCCTTTTTGTCAGCTATTAGATCTACAGACTTAAAATTTAACAAACAGGGTTTTTTTTTTAATTCTGAGGAGATATGCAAAAAGCTTCTTTTTTTTTTTTAAATTTGCAATTTACATAAATTTAACTCATTAAAAATTTCTTTATCCTTCAATCTGTATTGTTTAATTTTTTAATTCACCCGTGTGAAGAACGGGTATAACAGCTAGTTTAATTTTAATGCATTATTCGAAATTAACCTACGTTTTTATGAATATTGATTTTCTTTGCGACTCAAATTAAATTAAACCTTGTGTATTTGGCCCAACTCAGCCTTTGCGTTTGACACCCTTGCTCCAGATTGATACAAAATTAATTTGTAAATTGCTAAAGATATTTTTCAGCCTTCCAGACCATATAATGGTTAGAGATTCTGTGTCGTAGGGCCTCAGTACGAGTTCCGGAGAAGGCGTGGTTACTTGCAAATCTACAGTGCAAGTACAGCAGCGGAGTACTGTAAATATTCATCGAGATGAAAGTCTTCTTCCTGAGGTCGGTGGAAGTTAAAGAGAGTTAAATGGCCTCTTACCACCTAAAGAAAGAAACCAAAACGTACTGTCCACTACTTGCGTCCATCAGGTGGCATTAAAAACATGACAACATCTATTTTTCTCTTCATGCAATGATAGAAGGTGTAGTTAAAAAAATAAGTAATTTAGAAAAAAAAGCTTTAAATTGCAGTTTTTAATTATTTATTCCCTGTGAAGGAAATTGTCCCTATCTCTAGAAGTTGGGTCAAAATTACAAGGTGTGTCACCAAAAATATTAGCTTTGCTTCTATATGCGATGTTAATTTACAATCAACCTATCTTTGTCTAAGCTCTCCCTTGCAAGTAAGTCCTTCGCTAGCAAGGTTTAAAAGCAATAAACGTACATAAAGAGAGGGAATAAAGTGCCATCTAACCAGAAGTATCAAAGTCATTTCGAAGTCCATCTCTTGCCTACAACACTTAACGACCAATGCGTATGTAGTTTTGGTATTGAAGGTATTCGACAATGTCATACCGTGATTTTGAAAAAGCATATAAATGGATAATATTTATGATATTTAGTGTCAATTAGATTAGAAAATGTTTATAAAATTATTTTAAGAATATTATTACAGTAAAAAAATTTTAACTGCAATATTTTGACAAAAAATGAACATAGAATGACCCATTTTCAAAATGTTCTCCTTTTGTGAAAAATGCTTCTATTATAATAATATTTTGCATGTATATAGCTCACACCTCTGTACAGAGGCTCAAGTGGGATTTTTGAAATATATAACTTGGAAGTGGGTTTATCCATGATATACGAAAACAGAAGGGAGAAATTTTAAGAAAATACGTCGATAATTATTTCAAATGGTTATAACTCTGAAAATAATTTGAATTTTTCAAAAATCATAGTTGAGCCTCTGTACAGAGGTCTAAGCTATATACAGGCAAAATATTAATACAATAGAAGCACTTTTTTACAAAAGGAGAACATTTTGAAAAAAGATTATTCTAAGTTAATTTTTTGCCGAAATATTGTATTTAAATAATTTTTTTTGTCAAAATGTCCTTAAAACAATTTTAAACATGTATTCTATGCTAATTGACACTAAATATCATGGAAATTATCCATTTATGGGCTTTTTTAAAATCGCGGTTCCGAACGTAGTTGGATACCTTAAGAGTCCCATTTCATACATAATTAGTATAGCCATCTTACGTATTTAGGTCATCCCAATCAAATCAGAGTAGTATATTAATTTCCAAGTTATCATTTAATGAGTTCATATATCTTTCTGTTCTCTATTTCAAATAATATATATTTCAGACAAAAATAATAAAATCTGGCAATTACTACGAGAAAAATCATAATATTGAAAGAGTTTTTTCAAACTTTAAAGATATGTTCTTCTTTAAAAAGATATTTAATCAATACAGAATATAAAAAGCAATTGCTGGAAGCTATATCAAACGATTTGAAATACTGAGTAAGATTTTTAGACTTCATTTTATAGTAGCCAAAAGCAGCTCTACAGCTATTAGTAGCTTGACGCCTGCATACAATAAGAATATATCCATTGCCACACTTTTGAGTGAGTTCCGAGTCATACAAAAGAACAAGTATAACATTTTATAGAAAATTTGCTTTCATTTCTTATGATATGGCTACTGTGTGTGCAACCAGTTATATTTTTTAAAACACATTCCCGTGTTTTATGTTTAATATTTAATTATGTTTAATATTTTCAGGTTTCATATGTCGTTTTCTTTCACTAAAAATTTTCTTTCTGTTATCACGCATATCATTTGCTGCAAACTTGATCCACTTCTGTGTGATACTGCATTATTTTCTTTCATCTACAGAACATGAAGAAACTTTCAGTATGCTATCATTGGTTTGTACATTATTTTCTTTCTTAAAATTTTAAATAAATTTTAAGATCATTTTTTTTCGCAATTTATAAAAGTAAATTGAAATTTAATTGCATAAGATAAATATTTCAAAACGCGGTTCACTCTCGACTTCGTAGCACCTATTCTTTCTAGCTGGAATTTTTAATTTTTAGATACATTCGCCGTATAACACGCACCCCCTTTTTTGTGAAAAAAACTGAAATGTTAGCATACAATGTTCGTATGTTTTGAAGTTATTTATTCGAGGTATTATCCTAGATTTCTGAAAAAATTGTATAGTTCTATCACTGCAACTCTTTTAGTTCATAAAGCATGTCCTTTCTTTTAAATAAACAGTATTTTGATGTATGTAAAAGTATACATTTTTTTTATACTCATATCTTTTGTTATTATGAAAGCTATCGTTTTTATACCCGGCTTATAACGTGCGCCCTTAAATTTCGATCTTATTTTTTTGTATAAAATGTGCGTTATATGCTGGATTTTATGATATACTGTTCAAAGAATATTGATGGATCTATTGAGAGTTAACAGTCCTTCTTGGAATTAATAAAATTAGTATATTGAAAATGGAGTTCGTGCGTTCGAATTACGACCAAGTGTTGATTACCAGACCAAGGACAATGCTCCTCATTGTCCTAATTTCTACATTGGAACAGCACACTAAAGTTTCTTGTACTGAATGAGTGAGTGAGAGTTGTATGTAACGTCGTACCATGAAGCTGCATGAGGGCTACTGGTAATTGTTTACCCATGTTCAAGTGAGGAGGATGACACCTGAGTTTCCACCTCTCCTTTCCTAACTTCCACATCGCACCGACAAGAGGATATTTGATCTTCGACAGATTTAACGAGCACTGCCACCCTTTACATTGCGGGTGTTCATTGGCACACGGCTCGAACTCATGACACGTCTATGTCCTTGACTACTCGTCTACCACAGCCTTCATGTAATACGGTGAAAACGAAATACAATGTAAACATCAAATGTAGAGAAAGGATAATGATAGAAATAAAACGTAGCTAAAACTTAATGAAAAATTATTAGTAGAGATTTGTACAAAAGCATTTGTTAACATAAATTACATTGTTTGGGCAGTTGATTATTCGCGCAAAGTACTGAAATTAAAAACGGCAGGAAAATTAAGTCACCTATTATGGAAAAGCCTTTTCTTCGATACAGTGTGTATGGTCACCTCGAACAGATATGCATACCTCTGAGGTCTGAGCTTTATACAGGCAAAATATTATAATAGAAGCATTTTTGACAAAAGGAGAACATTTTTAAAAAAGATTATTCTAAGTTAATTTTTTGCCAAAATATTATATTTAAATGATTGTTTTTGTCATAATGTCCTTAAAACAATTTTATACATGTATTCTAATCTAAGGGGCACTAAATATCATGAAAATTATCCATTTATGTGCTTTTTTAAAATCACTGTTCCGAACGTAGTTGGATACCTTAAAAAAATTTCAACATAGCTTTAAGTATTGTATTTCTTTCTTAATTTGGTACTTAGTAGGATATATTTTACTGTCCACAACAACTTTTTAACGTCTTGGTATAAATTTCATTTGTTTTTTTGTAATTTCTGCATCGATTTTTCTCCATTCTTTTGTGATTTTTGTTTTTGCTTCACATTATGTGTTTTTATGTCATGTTTTCTTTTTTTTAAAATCAAATTCTCACCATATATGTTCTACTGGGCTAAATAAAGTGATTGATGAGGTGTTTTTAGAATTCTGGGACAGTTATTGAGACACCAGTGGCGTACATTGAGAGCAGTGCGTTTGTCTTCATTATCCTGTTAAAAATGAATTCGTCTCCAATGTCTAAATTTTGGGCCGATAACTTAAAATTTCTCTTTAAAATATTTAAATAGATCTCATGATTCACAATACCATCAAAAAATATTAAATTATCTAATTCTGAAACCGATTTACACCCCCACTCAAAAACACCTCCACCTCCATGCTTCATCACTTAAAGGAGGAGATTTTGTTTCACTTAAATTCATGGGATAAAATTTCTCCTCATTTTTTCATCTACAAACTATTATACGTTCATCGGAACCAAATGTTGAATTTTCTGTCATCTCAATCAATTTGCTGCCAATTTTGAATTTTCTGAAGCTTAATTCTAAGAAACTAGTCGGATCAATGAACCATGGAGGTGGAAGTGTTCTTGCGTGTGGGTGTAAATCTGCTTCAGAATTAGGTAATTTGGTATTTTTTAATGGTATTGTGAATCATGAGATCTGTTTAAATAGTTGAAAGAGCAATTTTAAATTATCCGCCCAAAATTTGGATATTGGAGACGACTTCATTTTTTAACAGGATAGTGACGCCAAGCACACTGCTGCTTCTATAACTGTCCCCAAAATCTGAAAACACCTCCTAAATCACTTTATTTAGCCCAGTGGGACATATTTGGTGAGAATTTGATTTTTTAAAAAAATACATGACGTATAAACACATAATGGGAAGAAAAACAATAATCACAGAAGCGTGGAGGAAAATCGTTGGAGAATTTACAAAATACTGATTAAATCTATACCAAGACGTTTAAAAAAAAGTTGTTGTGTACACTAAAAGATATCCTACTAAGAACCAAATTGAGAAAGAAATAGAATATTTAAAGCCATGTTGAGATTTTTTTTTAAGTGTATGGAGACTTTTGTGGCGTAATTTTTTAGTAGCTTTTTGATTATTAATTTTTAAAAATAATAGTTATACTATTTTTAAAAAATTGATTATGTCATTCCATTAAAAATAAGTTGCAGGTATCGTAAAAAAAATTACTATTCCGATACATTAATTTTTATTTGTCAAAAATATTAAATTTTATAGGAAATTACAAGTGTACGAACACTTTTGTGGTCCACTCTGTATATATATACAGAATTACAATTTAATTCTTTAAAAAACAATTGAAGAACCATTTAGGCAGAAAAATCCCACAGAAGTGATTTTTTAAAAAAATAATAACTATTTCTATCTTTTTTTTTTAAATCTCATTTGCTTATTAAACATATTCCATTTCTTTTGGATTTCAAAACACAAAGTTAATGAATCCGCTTAAAAACCATTTATGTGCACACAAAAATCATAGAGTTTTAATGTCTTAAAGCACTTAAAATGCCTTAAATCAATATACTCGCAGTTTTTCAATGACTTACAAAATTAATACATTAAGTAAAACTGTTCTCTACTTAAGACCCTTGAACGTAAAGGTTAAAATGATTATGCAGTCTGCATCATTGGAATTTATATGTATTTGCTTGTCACTTTGAATTCCTTCTTCTGTTCCTTGTGTGAAGTATTAGACATTACTATCATTAGTAACTAATTATACTTTTGAAAATGCATGTATTTATTTTTATTTTTCAGGGTGGCATTCTAGTTTATGTGACTTTTTGGACGTATATTATATCCTTCATAACTTCATTATTTGTTGAAGTTCCCATAGCAAGAGTATTTCGATGGATTCATGACAACTAACGATTTCAATAAGAAACTTCACAAAAGTAGATTTTGTTGGAAGCAAGTAATGTTGATGTTGCTTTCATTGAAGGAACCTTTGTAATCAATTAAATTCTGGTACTAAAATTCAGACTTCCAAACGTTTACAATAAAACTTTTCGGAACTTGTGTTGGTAACTCTTATTAAAACTAATCAAACCGATGGTTTATACAATTAGTAAATGACAGTAGTTACAGTTTTTTTTAAAAAATTTTTATTAAATTTCATACACATTTTTATATGGTATGCTATGAAGCAGGGACGAGCAACTGTTTTGGCTGGAAGGACACATTTGGGAAGAGGGGGATACTAGAAGGCGCATCTTTTTAAAAGGATTGCATTCATTAGTTAAGGGAAGGCGGAAACGTCTATACCGACAATGTTAAATTGGCTATTTTTTCGATGTAGTTTCTCTCAAAATCTGTTATATGTACATGCTTGAAATTTTTTGTACAGTTAAAGTACACCTTTCTCATTACACTAGTGTTTCTCAAACTGTAAGGCGTGCCCCCTAGGAGGCGTGACAACCCTACGAGGGGGGCGCGAGTGTATTAAAAAGTCGAAAACAAAAGTTTATTAAAAAAAAGTATTGATTTAATGAAAGTAAACATACAAAATACATAACAAATAAAAAAATAAAATATACATTTACACTGATATCATACACTTATAAATATATCAGTACTGCGCAATGTATTTTATAATTAATTTAACAATACTTAGAAAATGTTTTTAATTACCAGTGACCCCATGGGCTTGTCATATATAAAATTATAGGCAAAACTTAACACTTGTATTTATAATTTGTACGGTTTATAATTAATCCCTTTAAATGGTGATTAATAATTACGCGTATCGCTCCACAATACCACCGTTTAACAAGTAAGCAAATGAATGTGATGTATTGAGGTGGGATATAAAAGGAATAAATAAGCAAATCCTCTGAAATAAGTAAAATCCTTCGTAAGCAATGTCAAGGTTATCTTTTTGCATTCCAAAGCCTCCGGAATATTAATTTTATGAATAGTAGTTCACAGAAAAGATAGTACTTTGGAAAGACATATATATACGTCTGGATCAATTAACACACTGTCTGAGCGAGACGTTTATTTACGCCGGCAACACTTAATAGGTTAAAGTCGCATTGTAGGTTTAGCGTCTAAGTGTATTAAATTAATACATCATTATTGTATGGAGAAGGGGGGGCGATGAAAATTATATATATCACTGAATATCGGGTCGCTAACATTGAAAGTTAGAGATGCACTCCTTACACTGAAATGCGCTTTTAGTTAATTTCGAATTTTTTCATAATTTATAAAATATTTTATCAAATACAATGAAATTTGACCCATTTTCCACATAAATAAAAATTTGTATAAAATAAATTTTTGAGTTTTTTACAAAAAGCTCATTTTAATATATATTAGCAATCATAAACATGTCATAAAAATCTTACATACCTGTGAACATTATTTTTTCAGAAAAGGTACATGGAACATCAAAAACTTATATTTTGAGATAAATGAACTTTAATGTGTAATTATTTTTTTATTAAAAAACATTCCTTATACTCCAAATGGCTTATATTTTTTTTTTAATCTCATCCTCCTCCCTGTTTCTTTTAAGTCTTTTTTTCTTTCCTAACTTCTTATGTATTTAATAAACATGAGTATTTAGCCTTGAACAGTCTCTGTTTGTCGAGCGCTCTATTGCCTGAGCAGAGGAGTGCCTTAATCTCAACAAATATTAGGTTTGGGAAAAAGAAATATATTATTTTTTCGGTAGATGGCTATAGTGTCGATACCTCGTGAAGTATCAATCAAACAATTTCAAATTTATGCTTTTTGTCAAGGTGACATTTCACACTAAAAAATTTATTTTACTTCTTTTTATTTGATCCATTCAGTTGTGAGTTACAGGGTGTTAAAAATGGAAATCAACAAAGAGAAAATTCGGTGCACTTTTCTGTTTTTCTTTGATAAAGGTGAAATTGCAAGCCAGGCGGCTGAAATTGTGTGGTGTTTATGGTGCCAATATTGTAACGGCTAATTACGTGCAATTTGGGTTACGTCGATTCCGTTCAGGCATTTTTGATGTTAAAGATGCACCTCAAGCAGACAGGCCCGTCGTCGAAAATTTCGATAAAATCACAGAAATAATCGAAGTTGACAGGCATGTTAGTAGTCGTAGCATCGCCCAGGAGCTAAAGATCGACCCTAAAATAGTTTTAAACGATTTGCGCAAAGTTTGATTCAAAAAGAAGCTCCATGTTTGAGTGCCACACCTATTAACACACTAAAACATGATGGATCGAATTTCCATCTGCGAAGCCTTGGCAAAACGGAATGAAATCGACCCATTTCTTTAACGGATGGTGACTGGGGATGTGAGAAATGGGTCACATTCTACAATTTTGTGTAAAAACGATCGTGGTCAAAGTGTGGTGAAGCAGCTTAAACGGTGAACAAACCAGGACTAACAGTCAGGAAGGTTCTACTGTGTATTTGGTGGAACTGGAAAAGAATAATTAATTAGGAGTTACTTCCGCATGACCGAACACTCAATTCAGATCTCGACTGTCAACAATTGGACCTTTTGAAGTTAGCGATTGACCTGAATTGGACAACAGAAGAGGTGCTGTGTTCCATCAGGACAACGCCAGGCCACACACTTCTAGTGACTCGCCAGAATCTCTGGGAGCTCGGTTAGGAAGTTTTAATGCATCCACCATATAGTTCGGACTGGGTACCAAGTGATTACCACCTTTTTCTCGCATTGCAAAACTTCCCTAGTGATAAGAAATTGGGATCAAGAGAAGATTGTGAAATTCGATTACTAGAGTTATCCACCAAGAAGGGCCAAGACTTCTCTGAGAGAGGCATTATGAAGTTACCTTTAAAATGGCAACACATTATACAACAAACCGGTGCATATTTGACCCAAATCGGAAGCATGTTAAATGAAATCTTGATTTTCATGCAAAAATAATGGATTTCTTTTCCCCAACCTAATATTAAAAAATACTAAAATGCATCTGTTTTTATTTAATAAAAATCAGTTTGACTTTTTAACATTGAAGAGCCCAAATACCTAAACTTCTTTTCCCTCTCTCTCGTGGAAGTACTTAACATAAAAATTAATTTTTTTTATTTCATTTTTTCTTCATGTAAAAATTAGGAACCATTTTTTGCCTAGGAAGATTATGAAATTTTGAAGAAAAGAAAAAAAAATTCAATCCATATTATTTAATAGTTTATGATCGTCAGCGTACATTATGTTGGTATACCAATCGATCGATGTTCCAATTAAGTGTTCATTACTTTGAAGGCTTTTAGGGGGAAATTGAAGACTATTAAACACGAAAGGAAACTGGTATCATTCTCTCAGAAACGTATGTTAGGTTTAGGAAAGTTCGTAATAAATTGTATAGGTGTCCTTCTACAAACGTAACAATAGTCAAAAGTTACGACATTCTTAGTTAAACCATCCTAAACTGCTGTTTGTAAAAAATGCAACACCATGAAGGAATCATTAGAATTAAATGAATTTTGCAGCAAATATTAATTACAGGATGTTAAGTAAAATAAAAGGTTTCAGAACCACCACGCATGCGTAGAGTACGCAGCGCCCTCTTAACTGATTCTGAAAGCGTATAAATAGAGGGCTGCAGCGGGACGTTGAAAATAGTCAATGATTATTTGTTAGTGACAAACGATTAGTAAGACCTAAGTATGCCTCCACGACGAAATAAGGAAATTTTCCAATATTTACGGAGTTTAAACGGGGAAAGATTACCGGTCTTCGATAATTGAAAAAGAAAACGGAGATTTAAAAGGAATTATGAGAAATATAGTCTTATATATTTTTGTATTTTATTTCTAAGTATTTCCAAAAGAAATCCTTGAATTTTATACAATTTATTTTAAATCAATTACTGATCCTTTTTTTTTTAAAAAAAAAAACTCTGACTCCCTTAATAACTTTTGCAAGTCTAGAAAATATAGGCAAATTTAATATCAATCCTTATAAGAAAATTAAAATGTAATGATACTGCATTAAAAAACTTATTATAAATAACTAACTTTTAATTATAATGTTTCTCATTATACAGATATAATTTTTGTCACGTATTTACTTCCCTTATCATGAAACAATATAATTTTTAATTCTCTTAAAATTTCTTCGTAAATTCTTAGGGGTTGCTATGAAAGTTTAAAGAATGTGTAGTCTAATCTTGAATGAATTTTTCAATTGTTTTGTCATAAAAAAAAATTCCACAGAACACATTCTGAACCTTTTTACACTAAACTATGGGTAATTATTTTGTAATTAAAAAACTTTAATCACAACAATTACAAACTAATAATCACGAATTGGAGGATGTAATCACAGATTTAATGTTATTAGATACGTAATTTTCAAACTAAAATCATATGCACTTGCAGCTTATCATAGAACGAAATTTAAAGCATGGGCATTTGTTTAAAATGTAGAGCTCATTCTAAAGATACCTAAAAAACAAACTTAACTAAGCAATACTAAACGATATATAACTGAAATATTTCAATTTTTAAATAAATTAGTTATGCCATCTTAGCAGTTAAATGATTAATTAATTTTTTTTTTCTTCCCATTAAAATTTATGCCAATTTAAACTGTGACAGGCTCATCGCACTTTCCATTAATTGTCCTCTTGGGTTCTTTGGGGCCGAAAAAGGCAAATTCTTTCCAAACAAATCCAGAAGCGAAGCGCGATTATGCAAATTAAGAACCTTTTAAATAGCAGAAGTTTAGCGTAAGTGCTGTGGCCTTTTGGGAAGTGATTATGCTAGTCTGTGTTTAAGAGCGTAAGCTAAAGTAAGAGAAGTTAGCCGAATTTCAAGAGTTCAGTTATTCGTGCCAGTGCGTTCAAGTCAAGGTGGATACCATTCCACGCGAGATAAAGATAAGTCATTTAGGATCCGAGAGAGTTGCTACTACCCAAGATATAGAGGTAGGATTGTTCTATTAACTACTAGGAACTGTGTATATACAGAGGTTAGGAGTAAGCGGTAAAGTTAAATATAGTGGTCAGGGTCGCGCTTATTTGGTAATACGTATTGTGTGTTTCTTCACCTCAGATCCACTAAGGTAAAATATAAATATTATCATTGTATAGTGTTTAAGTTAAGATCTTAATAAAGAGATATTAAGATTATGGCAATGCCTGGTTCTTCATTAACTCCCACATCTCTAGGTTATGATGAAAACGAAGAAGTAAGGCATCACCCACGGGCTAATGCCTTACAAAGCAATTAGATGAGATTTGAAAGGTTGTTTTGGTTGTCCCTTTTTCCTTCAACTACTGTACATAACAACTATTTGACCTAATAATCTTTTTTTATATAATTATGTAAAAAGCATTTAATGTTTTTAATTCTTAGTGTTTGAAGTTTTTTGAACTGCAAAAAGAACTAAGCAACCGTTTCCATGTTTAAAACCTTATGTATTTACCATTTTAAAGAAAATATTGAATCCCATTTGTAAAATTCTCTTATGATGTATCAAAAAAGAGTTATATATCGTATTCTAATGAAGCTTTCGTTCAACTTTTGAGATCAAAATAAAAAAATAACTATAGAAAAATGTGTTTATTGTTTCATCTTACAACAGATTATGTACTACGTAAAAATACTTCCAAATTTATCCAGTGTTTAATTTATGACAAGGAAAGATCAAAAACGAAACAGAAACCGTTATATAATCAGCTTGATACATTTTTGGAACATTTAATCCAAGAAGAAAGGGATATGATTTCTTTAAACTTAGAAATTCACTGTTGATATTAATTCTGAAGTTATGAAACAACTTGAAAAAATTACAGAGAAAAAAAATTCTCTGAGAAACGAAACTTTCTACCAAAATTAAAAATAATTAACTCTAGTTTAATACAAATTAATATATTTTATGTAATATTCAATTGACAAATTCAATAATTAATTTTATTGATGGTATCCCCCTACCTATTATTTAAATTTGTCCATCTACGTAGAAACGACACCATCTAGAATGTCGCTTACCGCTCCTAACCAACGAGAACCTTTCAAACCTAAAATAGTAAAATGTTCAAATTTCATAGATGCTGTTCAGTTTTCAGAAAATGAAATATTTGATTTTATTCAACTAGATAACAAATTAAGTATTGTGCGGAACATTATAAATTGTCTTGAAAATTTAAAACTCGTATATTGTGGATTGCCCAATGCAGTGCATCTCAAAGGAGCTCTGGAGATAGCAATAGATCTCGAAAAACAGGCTCAGAAAATCAAGGTAAGCCTTCAAATATTTTTTAAAAAAAAATAAACTTCTGTATTTGAGAATGCAATTTGCAAAAATAATATGGAATTACCACACTTTTATTTGTGTGTCTTCTAATCTAAGTTTCTGTATTCTTTGTATTCATTAATTTTCGTTTTCATGTAGTAAATATTGCATGGATTCATAAAGTATATAATTTTCCTTTTTTAATGGTGTTTGGGCAGTTTATTTTATATTGCATTCTAAAGGAAATAATGCATACACGTGCAGCACAATATTTTTTGAGGAGACACTAGTATTTATTCCTTTTTAATCACATTATCGATAACCCGGCCACCCTTCGGTCTACCTTAGGTCGAACTTTTGGGATTTTACTGTACTGCAAGTAAATAATAATATATATATCAATTACAGTATTTGTATGTTATTTTATACTGGAAACTTTAGTCTAAAAATAGAGTTTTATGAAATACTAGTTCATAAGATTATTTTTCAACATGTGAAATGAAAATATGAATATTTAGTGCAATTTATGAAACACTTTTTTTTTTGCTGTGTTAAATAATTTTAAATCTAAAAGGAAAGTATTGTGGATATCCGGAATGCAACACTAAAAATAACAAGAAATAATGCAACAACTTTATTACAGATATATGATACAGTGTAAAGGAGAAATGTTTAAAAATGCAGCCTTCTGCGAGGTGGTGAAGATGATATTATCTATTTAAGTGTTGTCGCAACTGTAACACAGCTCGGCATTGAGCTCATTTATAGTGTTTCATGTAAAGTGATCAGTAGAGTAAAAAAAAATCTGTTTCATTCTCTTTCTTTTAAAATATTCCCTCCTAGCGGCCTGCACGTAAAATTCCACCATTCCAGAGATGCTTTTTCTGCCTTCAAGCAAGATTCCCAAAAGCGGCCGAGCCGCATTCTTAAAAATACGGCTCAACCGCTTTTGAGAACCCCACCTGAAAGCAAAAAAATATGTGCGGTGCATTTTTGAAGCATCTCCAGAATGGCAAGACTTTAAGTACAGACCGCTTAGAGGGTTAAGATTCAGCTCCAAAACACTTAGAAATACTTTGTACAAAAACAAGATGCAAGGATAGATATTCTATAAAAATAGGTGGTTGGTCTTGGGTGATATTCTTTTATGGTGATCTGGTGCTATTTATTTATTTTTTGTGTATTGTTGTTAGGTTTTAAAGCAATCCGACTAAAAAAAAATTAAAATATGTAATAAAATAATTTCATTTTTAAAAATTTAAGAAATATTTTTAAAAAACCTTATAAAGCAGCTTAAATATATGCATATTTTTAAATTTGTTTTTCCAAGTACCTTATATAACAAAAATGGCAAAATAGCGATCCACCAAGACAGTCAGAAACCAAAAGAAAATTCTCTCTATATTTGTGTTAACATATATTTGTGAGCAATTTTTTTTTACAAGAAGATCAACAAGAATAAATATAGATGCAAGTTGCCTGACTTTAACTTGCAAATTGTGATGAGAATTTCAACACGAAATATCTCTCTCTTAATTTTAAGAAAAATGTAGAAAAATAAGATAGAGAACACTTGTCTCATTAAACTGGTTTTAAAATTCAGGTTCTTGCAGTTATAGAAAACATAAAAAATTAGCACAATAAATAAATTGAACAAAACTGCCATTAAAGTATCTAACTTACATTTATTAATTGTTATATGGTACAATTTATGCCTTTTCTGAGATGTAAAGTAACTAATGAATTCAATTGTTTTAAAAAGGTGCGCCTTCCTATACACACAATAAGTCCTAGCCAAAATAATTGTCCGCCCCTGCCCCATACTATACTGCATAAAACTGCACATGAAATTTATAAAACTTTTTAAAAAAACTGTAACTACTGTCATTGACTAATTGTATAAACCATCTGTTTAATTAGTTTTAATAAGAGTTACCAACACAATTTCTGAAAAATTTTATAGTAAACATTTGGAAGCCTAAATTTCTGTATCATAATATACTTGATTACAAAAGTTCCTTCAATGAAAGCAACACCAACGTTACTTGCTTTCAACAAAATCTATTTTTGTGAAGTTTCTTATTGCAATCGTTAGCTGTCATGAATCCATCGAAGTACTCTTGACACCGGAAGTTCAACAAATATCGAAGCTATGAAGGATATAATGTACGTCCAAAAAGTCACATAAAGGATAATGCCGTACTGAAAAGAAAAGAAATACACGTATTTTCAAAAGTATAATTAGTTACCAATTATAGTAAAGACTAATGCTTCAAGGAACAAAATAAGGAATTATAAACACCGAGCAAATATATATAAAGTTCAAATGATGCACACTGCATAGTCACGCATTTTAACCTGTACATTCAAGAATCTTAAGAAGATAAAAGTTTCACTTAAAACAATTAATTTTGTAAGTCATTTAAAAACTAAGAGTTTCCAGAGTTAATGCATTTATTTTTTCGTCATATAACTCTAAGTGTTTTAAAACATAAACAACTTCAAAATGTTTGTAGAAACATAAATAATTTGTAAGCGGATTAGTGAATTTGGTGTTTTATAATCCAAAAGAAATGGAATCTGTTTAATACGCAAATGAGATAAAAAAGAAATGGAAACGGTTTATACATTTTCAAAATTACTATTGCAGCTTTTTATGTTTAAATGGTTCTTGAAATGAGTTTGTGAAGAAATTAAATATTAATTCTATTTTATGTATACATAAAAAGAACAAATCACTACTGGTTGCATGGCTCGTAATTTCGAATTTGGTTGATAGAGTAGGACGACACCTGAATTGGTTTTCTCAAAACCCAAAATACTCTTCTGAGAAATCCTATTTAACATATCCAAAACTATTTTTTAGTTTGACAGAGTCTTTAGATGAATCAGAATACGCGAAATGCCGGAACCGCAGTTCTGTTAGAACAATACCATATTATTCGCTCACGACCATAAAATATAAGCCGCCAACCCTCAAATAAAAACAAATGTAGAGGGGTGAGAAAAAATGAAAAAGGCCTTTTAAAACATTTTTTTTTTAAATGTAGTATTTTGAAACATACAGTTGGACTTCGTTGACATGGGATTCAGTTACGCTTGATCTTGTAAAACCCATGTGGCATGCAGCTTTATAAAATAGCTTCCCTACTAAGCAAATGCTTATGTTATCACTCCTAGGCTTTGTGAAGTCATAATTGTTACATTTCATTTCATGAGAATTCATATTAGTATTTTCTTGCAGACTTTCAAAAAATATATTGAAAAGTATGATCCTTGATTCTCTCTTTCAACTTGCATTCCTCCACCACCTGTTCTTTGTATTCCCTTTAAGGTAACCGACTACGTTCGGAACCGTGATTTTGCAAAAGCGTATAAATGGATAATATTTATGATATTTAGTGTTACTTAGATTAGCCTAGTGGTCAAGAGCATTGACTCATGTTTGGTGTGTCACGAGTTCGAGCTTTGTGGCGCTGAAGACCCACCATGTAAAAGGAGCGATGCACGTTAAAACTGTCGAGGCTCAAATATTCTCCCGTTGGTGTGGTGTGGGAGTTAGGAGAGAAGGATGACAGCTCAGGTGACGCCCTCGTCACTTGAACACGGCTAAAATATTACGAGGTCTGTCGCCAGTAGCCC
Organism: Trichonephila inaurata madagascariensis; assembly: GCA_019973955.1. Taxonomy (NCBI): domain Eukaryota; kingdom Metazoa; phylum Arthropoda; class Arachnida; order Araneae; family Nephilidae; genus Trichonephila; species Trichonephila inaurata. The sequence continues at coordinate 191,509 of BMAV01027655.1, forward strand.
TCCTGCAGTTTAATGGTACGACGTTAATATATTAACCTCACTCCCCCTCACATGAAACTTTAGTGTATTGTCCCAAAGTAGAAGTAAGGACAGGCAGGAGCTTTGTCCGTGGTCTCGTATTCGATACTTGATCCTAACACGAACGTAAGAATTCAATTTTCAATTAATTCCAAGAAGAACTGTTAACTCTCAACACATCCATCAATGTTCCTTGAACAATATACTACGAAGTCAAGAGTGAACCCTCTCGCAGCGTAGTTATTTTATGAAAGTACTAGGTTCAAATATGGCGTATTTCTTAAATCTACATTTTAAAGTCAAAATATACAAAAAAGTTCTGTAAAAGAGATTTTAGTTTAAAATATAGAATTAGATCATAAAAATATGAACACAAAGACATAAATGAAAACATAAACAGGAACAACATGGATGGCACAGCCAAACTGACGTAAATAATATTTACCCGCTGAAATCACGGGTAGCCCAAATTTTGCTGCATCTGCATCGCTCGTGCAAATAGTGCAGCGAGAGGGGATGGGGTGGGGGTGTTTAACCACGTTTTGAAATATTTATCAATTGCATTTAAATTCCACTTTATTTTTCTAAATTGTGAAACAAATCATGTTAAGATTTATTTAAAGTTTTAAGCAAGAAATAAAAGTACAAACCAGTGAGAGACTACTGAAAGTTTCTTCTTGTTTCGTAGATGAAAGTAAATAATGTAGTAGAACCATGAAGTTGATCAAGTTTGCAGCAAATGATAGGCGTGATAGGGGGAGAAAGATTTTGTGCGACAGAAAACGACACAAGAGACCTGAAAAAATTTTAAGTATTAAACACAAAATAGGGGAGAATTTGTTTTAAAATGAACTGGTTACAATAGCGATATCATGAGAAGTTGGGTAAATTTTCTACAAAATGTTATACTTGTTCTTTTGTATGACTCAGAATATACACAAAAGTATGGCTAATTTGTATATTGTTATTATATGTAGGCATCGCGCTACTAATAGCTGCGGAGCTGGTCTTGGCTATTATAAAATAAAGTCGAACTTGTTATATATATAAATTAAGTCAATCCTACTTAGGTCAACAAAGTAAAAATTTATTTTTAGTTACTTTTTATTAAATAAGTACAATTAATATAAATTGTGACGGGCTCACGCGTCTTTTCTGTAACATAACCTCTGGGTTCTTTGACGGCCAAGATTAATGGCAAATCTTTTCCAACCCAAATCCAAAAAGTGAAATGCAATTGTAAAATGCAAATAAGATAGCTTTTAAAAGAACAGAAGTTTCAGTAAGCAGAATGGCAATTTAGAGAAAGTTATGTTTAGAAGAGATAGAAGTGTGAATTGACGGCCTGTCAAAAGATTACCAAGATTTCTAGCCATTACTACAATGTGCATACTATTGCACGAGCGCCTAAAAGTCTCTGAACAGTGATTGAACATTAGCTTGAATCAAGGTAGGACTGATTATTTGATATTAGGACTTGTAATATTATCAGAATTGAAAGTAGGCGGATAATATAATTATTTAGATAAGTGATCCAAGTTACGCGATTAGGTTTAATTACAGTTGAGTGTTTGGTTTATTCCCACTTAATATAAGTTCATCTAATTTATTAGAAATTTAAGTTATATTCTTAATAAAGTCATATTAAGAATTTTAAAAAGTCGATTCATTTCGAGAATCCCACATCTCTAATTCACGCTGACAATCAAAGATATGGTCGCCATAGAACGACCATATCACAAAATATGTATATACATATGACAGAATCTCAATATTACAGGTGGCAAAATAAAAAGCGTTTTTCCATTTTCCGTTCTATATATGATGCTAAACTATTATTTGTGTTTGTTACTATTCATTCATTCATAAATCATATTTTCTGAAATTAGGCTATCCCAGGTAGGATTCTAACTCACGGCCATTGGGTTAGAAGCTCAACGCACTATCTATTGCGCTACAGGGATACAACGAGCAATTCTCCTTTTTATATAAGGTGTTGGGCTATTATTTTTGTTTGTTACAATTTATTCATTAACTGCACTTAATTATTGATTTATATTTCAAAGAATTATATTAATATCAAGTATCACATGCACTACAAGTTTTAAAAAATGTATTTGAACTTCAGATAATGAATAAAAAGTGTTTTATTAATGATTGAAAGTTTGAACAAGATATATATATATATATATATATATATATATATATATATGATAATGTTTATTTTTCTGACATTTTTAAAAAAAACATGTCATCTTTCCCAATACAAAATATCACTATTAAAAAAGCTTTTAAATACAATAAAAAAATAGGTAGATCAATTTTTAACTATAATGTGCCTATAAAGCAAGATAACTTAATATGTAAATGTAGTGAATTTAAAGATTTCATTGATCAACATCACAAGTATGTTGCTACTGGTGACTTCAATATTGTAAAAGACAATAATCTTAGAAACATTATGAATAAAGGTACTGGTTTTAGATTAATGATTTCGAATAATAATAAAATTATCAAAAATCAGTTATATAATGATATTGAGCATTTTATATACAAAATAGCTATTAAATATAGTATGCCTATAGAGGCATTCACAGTATTCAAAGGTAAAATTACAAAGCAGCTTAATAAATATAACTATGTTACAGATAATAAAATCTTTTTTAATATTAAAAGTCAGATTAAAAATTTACAAAATAAATTTATTATAGTTTATGTTGATAAAGTGCCAGGAAATTTTGCCTTCATATGTAAATACTATTATAATTTATTGATCAACAATTATTTCGATAATAATACAGCTTTTATTTAGTCTTATGTTTCTGATAAAGAAATAAATAAACGTATCTTGGCTTTTCATAAAAAGTTAAAAATTCAAATTAATAATAATTTTAAATTTCCACATATATTTCTTACTCCCAAATTTCATAAAGACTCATTTAAATTTAGGACAGTTACAAATGGTTTTAATACATATATCAGCAAAACAGGCAAAGTTCTCCATGAAATATTGCATGAAACAATAAATAATCTTAAATCCACAACCATTCTTAAAAATAGTAAATCACTTGTTGAAAAAATGAAAGATAAAAAAGTGTATTCAGTCTATAGTTTGGACTTTGAAGATCTCTTTAACTCTATTAATATTGAAGATTTGATTAATATACTTGTAAATTTACATAAAGACAATTTATTTAATAATCTTAATTATGATAGATTTGGTTCACTACTTAGGTTTGTACTTAAAGAGAACTATATATATCATAAAGGTAACTATTATCAGCAGATTAAAGGATTGCCACAAGGTGGCCCCTCGAGTAATTGTCTTGCCAATTTATACTTACATTATTTTGAAAGCAGTTACTTTAATAATTCTAAATATTATATTTATCGTTATATAGATGATATAATCATTTTTGGCAAACAAGCCAATTTTATACCTAACATTAATTTTTATCCACAATATCTTAATTTAATACAGACAAATAATATCAACAATGAAGCAAATTTTCTTGACATACATGACAAATTATATGAAAATGTAATAGTTTCTAATATTTATGATAAAAGAGAAGAATTTAATTTCAATATTATAAAAGTTCCTCATTGGGAGAGTAATGTACATGTTTCTATATTCAGAAATATTGTTATTAATTATATACAACGTAATAAATTTCTTGTGTCAAAAAAATCAGACATTATAACTAACTATAAACATTTTACTAAATATTGCTTAAATCAGAAATACCCAATTAATTTTATTAATAGTTATATAAATAAAGCTATTCAAAATAGTTAGGATTAAAATTCTGAGATTGATAATAGTTTATTACTATAAACTTAAATATTTTATTGTTATAGTTATCTCCAT
>BMAV01027655.1:221781-232592 GCA_019973955.1 Trichonephila inaurata madagascariensis
AAAAAATTCGCAATATACAGGTTCGACTGTATAATCAGGTAGAGATTGTGTGTGAGTGGTTTTTTTCATTAACGTCGTTTAAAGCTTCTCTAAGGTTATTGACGACATTTTGAGCCTCAGTCAAATGTCGAGGTTGTTACTAGTTCTGGCACCCCTATCTCCAAACTTCCAAATGCTTTTGAGCCTTGATTGTATATCCTCACCAGAAACATCGAAACCACAACTTGATAGGAACCATGAAACGAAAAAAAAGTTTATGAAATATATTTGAATCCTAATTGAAAGTGGGAAGATAATAACCTAAAATCAATCTCTTTGCCTAGTAGATTGCACATGTATTCTTTGTGTGTGTGTGTTGGTATACATAAATATAGTACACCTGAATTAATTCTAAAGAGCTTCATATGTTGTTAGTGCGATCCTGATATGTTATAAATATTAATTCTAAATCAAAAAATATTTTTTGTTGCACAAATTTATTTATTTAAATTTTTCCAAGGGATAGCGGTTAAAATCAGAATTAAAAGTTGGTGTATTTTCGTAAGTATTCCGAGAAATAATTTTATAAACTTTTGATTGCAATCAAAGAGTTTTTTCTAAGGTGTTAAAGCTTCCAAAAGAAAACCTAAACTAATTTTCTTAGCCTTAAAAAATATTATAAGGATACCAAATCACTTTATCCACACTTCTAAATCGAAGTAGTTTTAATTAAAACTCGTCTTGAAATAAAAAAGATAAATCCTTTCGAAGATCGCCGATCAAAATAGAACTTTATTCTAACTTTTATTCTAAAAACATAAGCAATCGATCAGAACACCGGTGTTGTCATTCGCAAAATACTAAACAGTAATTGAAAAATAATAACACAATTTTTTTTACTAACGTTGCCATCTGAAATTTAAAGTTTGTAATATGTAATTAAAAATATAAATAATACATTTTCACCCAACATCCTCCCATCTTTTGATTATAAATAATAATCAAAACATGAAACTACTAGTTAAACTCAATTAAGGGGTTCAAGTAATGGCAACGCTGTACAAATTTTAAGAAACTCAAATAAGAATACACATGAATGTAAAAATGTTCATCAATCCTTACGGATTACAAGTTCAATCTTTCTGGCACTTTAATTCTTCTGGATCTACTAAATTTCACCTCGCTGCCAGAAGTACAATCCAAAATTTTGGAGATGCCATTTGACCTTTCCAAATCATCGGATATAATCGGAGCGGATAAGTTATCAGAGGATATCTCTAACGGATATATCCTTTGAATCGGACGCAGAAATTCCTGCTGTGAAGTTTGCACTCTAACAAGTTCTACTTGTCCATCTTTACCGGGTATGATTTCAGTGATGCGACCTAAAGACCATATAATTATCTTTTTATTAACTGCTCCCTCCATAACAATTTCATCTACATAAACTGTAAAATTCCTTGATTTTTTATTTATTCGTTGACTGAGGGCATCTAGATACTCAGATCTGAAACGTTTTCTTAAATATTTAAGCACTGCTTGCCTGTACTTAAGTCTCTTGCAAAAATAATTTTCCTCGACAGTATTTAAATCCGTGAGATTGCATTCATGAACATCTTGCATAAACATCGATGGAGAAATTGGTTTTACAACTTCCTCTTCACAAATGTAAGTCAGAGGTCTTGAGTCGATTACCCGCTCGTAATCTGCCAAAACTGTTGTCATTTCTTCATAATTAAGACGGGAATGTCCTAACACTCCTTTCAAAAGATCTTTTAAAATTCCAATTAATCTCTCTCAACAAGCAACAGTTGGAGAATAAATTTCCATTCAATAGAGTTGATAGCTCCCTATTTTTGTATCTGACTACAGTTTTGTTGTTTAAAATAATTAGCTGCTCCAACAAAATTGGTACCATTATTTGAAGTACATTTTTTACAAATAACACAGTTGGCTACCTCATGTTTCACTGCTTTTTTTCCGTTTAGAATCCAATACTTTTGACTAAGGACATTCAATAAAAATCTGGACTCCAGCATGGCAGTTCTTAACGCGAGCATTGTAGATTAAACGTTTTACCACTTCATGCTTCGGTGGAAGAACAATAGGTCTAAGAAAATCTTCACTGTCTTTGCGATAAATAATTTTAGTTTTCAAGCGAATGATGCCATGATGGCCTTTAAGCGTTTGTAGAGATTTCAGTCTTTTTCTTCTAAGGAAAAAGATTCATTCTGAATCATAAGTAAAACCTTCGTTTCTGCTTCCTGAAATTCTGTGACTGTCGTCTGCAGACGACTCTGCGCCCGCACACATCACACCCGCCCTAGGGCAGGTTCTTGCCCACAGGACCCTCTAGTCTTGAGGAGAGCCCATCAAGTCTCAGGCGTAAGAAGGGGCTCTTTCGAAACCAGCCCTCGTCCCATTAGAGGACGAACAGGTGGCTTCTAAATTCACCGTTCGACGCATGAGGCACCGAAATAATCTTCACCATCTCCTGGTAGACTTCCGGCTTATTTTATGTGTTGCTAATAGAACACGATCAAAACTGCCACCATGCTTCTCCCCAGTTACGTTTCTGCAGTTGAGCTTGAAACGAAGAATCCAAGCAACAAGACGAATAGTTCTATCATAGTTGGAAAAATATCTATAGTACCAGTTTTCAACACCACCTGCTTCATTATTTGTTAGTACGTAACTTGTCTTAGACCTTTCCCTTCCAATCTCTTCTTCATTCCAATCATGCTGTGAGGAAGACATAATTTTTGAAATTCAAAAGTACTTTTCATCCACCGTGGGCCCTTCCACCATCTTGAATAAACTAAACTTTTCGCTTTGTAGCCTCTGGAAGTCAAGTCTGCCAGATTCCTATCACCATGTATATGTCTCCATGATGTAGGATAACACAACTTTTTGATCCCATGAACTATATTCCAAACGAAGACAAACCAATTTTCTTCTCTCAATATTCATGCAAACACTGTTGTTGAATCACTCCAGTAATACGTTGTAACATTTCCCCAACCTAGAGCTTCGACAACCGAATTAGTCAATCTTGCTCCAATCACAGCAGCTTGAAGTTCCATTCTTGGTATAGTTGCGCCTCTTAAGGGCTCTCTTAATTCAAGATTTTGCTGCTAGAAGAAAAACCTCAATTTGATCATTCTTTTCTAGTCTGAGAAATGTAACGGCAGCATATGTATCTTTACTTCCATCAACAAATGTATGAATAGCGCAGCTACTTGAAGCTTCATGAGATATTTGAATATACCAAAGAATCTGTATATCAGACAAATACTTCAGTTCTTGAAACCACTACACAAACTCCTTACGAAGTTCAACTGTTAATTCTTCATATCAACTTGTGCCTAATTTCCATGCCTTTTGTAGTAGTATTTTTGGACAAAGCATCCTTGATGAGGTGAATCCAAAAGGATCAAATACTTCATGTACTATAGATAACATACTTATTTTAGTTACTTTATCCATATTAATGTCCTCCGACTATTTCATATTAATTCTCAATGTGTCCGACTCCTTACTCCAAATAAGACCTAATACCTGAGTTTCATTCTTTGAATTATTTTCACAGTTTCTAGATCATTCCCATTCTCTTAGATCAAAACAGCCATTTGCCATCAAGGTTTTAGAATTGGCAATGAATTAATTTAATTGATCTTTAGAGTCGACACTAGTAGCAACATTGTTAACGTAGAAACTCTTCAAAAGTCTTTCCTTGAAAGATTTTTCACATTCACACTTCTGAATATAGTACTCAATAACTGAAGTCAAAAGAAAATACTGCATTTCACCCCAAAAGCAACTCTTGTGTGTCGAAAAACTCTTAGTTAATTTTCATCTATCTTTTTCCACCACAAAAACTGTAAGAAATCTCTGTTCTCCTTACGAATGTTTATTTGCAGGAAATCCTTTCTAATGTTAGCTATAACGCTAAATTCTCTCTCTCTCTGAATCGAAGAAGAATATCTGATATAAGCTCAATAATAGCCCTAATTTAAAGATGGATAATTTGGTTGAAGCATCAAACACTGGATGAATGGGAGTAGTGCTGCTTTTATCACAGCACGTTGAGGTAAATAATAATCATAACAGCTTACTTCGTTCTTTGGAACTTCTTCTAGTATTATGCTTTCAGCTAACCGGCTTTGAATAACATTTTCATATTTTTCATATATATTCATAGGTAAAAGTTTTAAAGTTGTGTATATAGTTGAGCCTTTTCTTCACCAAACTTAAATTATCGGGCAAGAATGACTTATCGTCAGACCACGGCAATCAAACTTCATATCGAACCTCTTTATTAATTGCCACTGTTTCCAAAAAAGGCTTCTTGGTCTGAAGATCAATTTCGTACTTGGATTTTTTTCTCAACAGGATCATTGATTCCAATCAAATCCAGTTTCCAAAGATTTCAGATTCATTTACAAACAGTGATAACACTGTCATCGCCAAATTTTCTTCCGAAGGTTCTTCCTGTGGCACCTTACCCATTAAGGTCCATCCTAAGTAGGTTTCTAAAGCCACAAGACCTGACGATAAGACTTTCCTTCTGTCAGTCAACATTTTACCCGTGACGTCAGCTCTAATGAGAATATGGATGACTTCGCAACTGTCACCAATGTCAGTAAGATTAATCTCATTTTCCTCTAACTCTTTTATTCAGGGACCTTTGAAAACCGATTTAATATTTTCACAAATTGTAGACTGATCCAGAACTTCAAAATTACAACTAAAATTTCCATACAAATTTTTCAATTTCACTTTATAACAATTGTGCTTGAACTCATTAGTGATAACCCCACCAAAAAGGGAATGTACCATTTTTTCACAGAGAAGAGATGTATAATTCATCTCTTGAGCTACATTTTTCAAAATATAAGACTTGTGAGATGCAGAATCAAAAAGCAACCTCACAATTTTCTGTTTAATGTCAGATATCAATTTAGCTTACAGAGTTTGAAGAAATATCTCTGGACTGTGTGTTTATTAAAATTGGTCATATTAACCTCATTTTCAGCGGATTTCTCCTTCTCTCTACAGACATTTTTGTGAATCAAGCTCATCACACATCAAAGGAAAATGTTTTTTAGAACATAACAGACACTTTAAAACTGCTCGGCATTTCTTAACTGCATGAAATAAACATGCAAAACAACATCTTTTTTTTGACTATTTTTTGTCTTTCTAATAGCGTCATTTTCTGAGCTGTAAAGCAATCAAAACTTGAATGTTTACCTTCACAAAAAATATGCAAGCTTTCTTCGCATATTATTTGAAGTACTTGCTAATAAACCCATAGCTGAAGGTACTTTATTTCTCAAATTTTCAGAAATAAATTGCTTCTTTTTCAAGGATTTACACTCTTGGCTCTTTCCTAATCCAAAACCGGCTACCTTTCTCCTCCTTCAACTTCTTTTTATCAAAAATTGTATTAAATTATCTAATCTTTCTTTGGCGTCAGTGTTAGTGTTGAAAATATTACTTCGATTTCAAGCTTTTAAAAAATCAGCAGGGAATCAAGATTCAACCATAGGATACAAAATAGACGCACATTTATCTGTGGTTACACCTAATGTTCCCAATGCATGTAAATAAGATTCAAGCTTATCATACAAAGTTAAATAGAACTTTCCTTAGTTTGGACAAAAATTATCAATTTTAGAAATTCTCTAACATATACTTCAACTAAAATATCTTCTCTCTCTTTCTCTCAATAGCTCAAACTCTCAATAGCATTTTTATAATTGGTGCCAGTTGGCGGAAAACTTTCAACTATTTCCCTTGCATGAAAACTAGAAACTGTTGCCTGAACTAAATATTATAATTTGTCTTCTAGCGCAATATCCACATCTTTATGAGTCTGTTGAAATTGACTCCAAAAAATGGAAGCCAATCTTTAATATTATCACCAAATTGTCTAAATTCTAGTCTAGGCAACGCGTAAACTTTCTTTTAGAATTATTTAAATCAGCAGTAGAATTAGAAGAAAATGACTCACCCCTATTATTTTGACATTGTATTCTCGCCAATTCTATTTCTTTTTTGGCTTCAAGTTTTCCTTATTTCAAGTGCTTTTTTATACTTTTCAGCATTTTACAATCTTCGTTCTGACGCAACAATTCTTAAAAAATCTTGCACGGATTCCGAATCGTTCTTGTATTCATTAGTATTTAAAAAAAAGATCCTTCAATCCTACAATTGTGATATTCGATGATATTCCTTCTCCAATTTCACATCAGCTACATATATATATATATTTCAAATCTTCTTTTGTAAAACCTCTTACTGCTTGAAACATCTTAATTTATCTCTCAGTGTCCCTGTTCGGTTGCAAAAAAAAAAAAAAAAAAAAAATGTTAAAGCTTCTAAAAGAAAATCTAATTTAATTTTCTTAGCTTTCAAAAATATTATAAGGACACCAAATCACTTTTTCCACACTTCTAGATCGAAATAGTTTTAATTAAAACTCGTGCTATGGTGGCTAGCAATTTGAAATAAAAGAGATAAATCTTTTCGAGAAGATCGCCAATCAAAATAGATTTTATTCTAACTTTTATTCTAAAAACATAAACAATCAATCAGAACACCGATGTTGCCATTCGTAAAATACTAAATAGTAATTGAAAAATAAAACAATTATATTGCTATCGTTGCCATCTGAAATTTAAAGTTTGTAATATGTATTTAAAAATAAAAATAAAAAAATAAATAATACATTTTCAACATAAGGTATCCTGATTTAGTAGATTTTTTTTCCTTATCTCTTCTACGAAATTTTTATTCTCAGTTAATTAAAAAGAAAACTTAAATTGTTGTTCTATTGTGAAATCACTTCCACTCAGGTATCTCTGGACAGCACATTTATTTATATACAAATACGAAAATAACGATCACGGAAACAGCACACAGCAAGTCTGACCAAAAGCACACAGCGACCGTCAGCTAGTGAACCCCGTAGAAGGAATGCGTGGGATTGAAGCGGGAAAACCTCGCGTGGGTGGGTCACACAGTTATCCTTCCGCCAGAAAAAATAGTTCACTCGCTTCACCCCAACATAAACTTTTGATACATATCTAAAAGTACTATAAAGTTTACATTTAAAACATTTTAAGAATTATTTCGCCATTTCGATTTTGCTTTCCATATTTAATAAATGAAGTTTCGAGCTTTTAAACATTTGTCTTCTATTACTCTTGAAAGTTGCTTCGAAAAAAGAAATAGGCAATCTATTGAAGTATGAAGAAGTACGCAGGTATTTTGTGTGCCTTACATGTACCATTTTGATTCTGTGAGGGATAGAACCCCCAATTGTATTCGATGATTGCGCGTGTTCTTTATGAATAAAAGATTAAAAATAATATATAATAAATAGTTTAGTTTAGAGTAGCGCTACTGTAAAAGTTGTTAAATCGGACTCTGTTTTGCTACCGTCTATGATTATAAAGGAAAGTTCAAGTGAAATGTATGTTAACGTCACATTATAAAGCTACACGACGGCTGGTGGAGAGGGAACTCGTCATTTTGAACTTTGGTCAAGGAAGCCGGCACCCTCATCACCTACCTTCTACACCATACCAACAGGAGGACGTTTGAGATTTGACATATTTAACATGCACGCTACACGACGGGTCTTCGGTGGTACTGGACTGGAACTCATGACACGCCAGCCGCGAGTCCGTGTCCTTGACTACTAGACTTCTACAGTCACAAGATTAATTCAAAGTCAATTGTAAATGCTTTTTTATTCAATTTTTGTGGCATTTTTCTGTTGGATCAGCTAGTGAACTTCAGTGTTCCATGCAGTGGAACACAAAGAATGTGTTGCTCTTTTCCTTGTAACTCCAATACTTAAAAAATCGATTACATTAAAGTTGCATTTCTACGAACAACTGTGCAATGGTATGTAATTATGATTTGGAATTAAAAAATAGCATCAGTTAAATAATTCAAGATCAGAATTACCTATTATATAGGCATTAATTTAGAGTTTACATTCTCTACTTGACTAAATAGATACCCAAAGTATGGAATGAATCAAATCACTGAAGACAAGCTGTGCTGTGAATTCGAAGGAATGATCATTTTTTTTCTCGTTTCCACTGATCTGACAAAATAGAAACTTCGTAACTCAAACTTTCTGCAAATGTTATGATTATATACTATTTTAAAATATTTATTAATGTTACAATTTCTTTAATAATTAATGCTTCTGAATAATTACAAATTTGCTTTAGCTATTTTTTATATAAATATTTTTTCCACAAACTAATTTCATATATGACCGCACTCATTTTTTTCTTCCAATTTTCAAATAAAGTTACAATTTTGAATGTGCACTAAATCTAAGTTTTATTTATTTATTTTTAATTTCAAAAGCAGAACAGTAAATTATTGGAATTTTATTTATTTTATAGTAATTCTCAATAATTTGTTAAAATAGTTTATTCCAAGTACGTATTTTATAATTTTTAAACAATTTACAAACAACAATTTTAAAACAACAACAGTAGTTTTTTTTTTCTTTTTCTTTCAGATAGCAAGATTAATTTTTTTAAAGGCTCAGCAGAGGCCTCTTAAATTGCAAATTTTCCAATTTTTTTTTAAAAAAAATACATGTTAAAGCCTCAATATTTTTGAGTATTTTGGTACCAAAATTGTGTTGATACAGTGAAAACTTCCGAAGCTATTGAGAAATAAGTAGTGAAATTTAAACGAAAACCTTATCTCTTTATTATCTTTAACTTCATTTTTCGCAAAACAAAAAATTTTAGTTTCCGCGCAGGATTTCTCGGAAGTTATTTATGATACCAATTTGAAATTTTATACACTTGTTCAAAATAAAGCTTTTCATAACTTATATATCAATTTTCAAAAAAAGAGACCTTAATAGAATTTTTTTATTTGAATTTTAATTTGTTTTTTTTTCTTCAAATTTTAAAATTTTAGTTGTAATTGTATTTAAAAAAAATTCTTTTCCTCTAAATTTCTTAAAAGTTAGTATAACTTCAAAAGTGAACATTTTTATACCAAGTAAAATTAATTTTTTAAACTTTGATCAATTTTGTACTCCAGAATCCTCCTCGGTGTAAAATACTAATTTTAATTTTTTTGAAAAATTGTCCAATTTTTATTTCTTTATAACTTTTTTAATTTTTTCTCAAATTCTCTGAAAATTTGCAGAATATTGTAAATATATATGATTATCATGTGGTTAAAATTTCAAATTATTGTTTTGTTTTATTGCTAAGTTACATTGGTTTGAAAAAGGATACTTTTTTCGAGTTGGAAATAAATGTTGATTTAGGTGAAATAAAAATTTCCTATTTTATAAACCTTACTCATGAATACAAATCCGCTAAGCAGGAATTTTTTTCCCAATTCGGTAACAAAATTAATTTACGCAACACTCAGTATGCTCATCTAAACCGAGCTTTAGGTATCCATGGAAGGTCAAGTGGGCTCCCGTATTTTTGTAGCGTGTAAAATAGGATTCGCTTCCTCTTCGGCATTTTAATGAGAGCGATGCGCAGAGGAAGTAAAGAGACGTACGGCTTGAAGCAATTTTACAGCTTCCGGTGTTATTTTAAAGCAGAGATGGAAAGGGGAACGAAAGGGGGTTTCCGGGTGAAGACTCTTCACAGCGAATCAATCCTAAAATACTGACGGTTAAAAAAGAAACGCTTTCTATTAACAAAATTGAAATTACTTGATTGTTACAGGAGTTGAACATTGGTGAACATTTTCTCTGAAATATTTCCGAAATGGGGCTACTTTGAAACTCGAGATGAGAGCAAAACATTTTACCATTTAATGAGTATCCAGTATGAAACTCATGTCATCGGGAAGTGGATTGGGAGGGAAACAAAGACATTCTCTGTATCAACTTATTTTAAAGAAAATGAGATATCTGAAAACACACACTGCCTGGCTGCTTGCACACTTGCTCTAGGGCCGGACAAACCGGACTCCTGCCCGGGGCGGCAAATTTTAAGGTCGGCATTTGAATCGAATTTGATACATATATTAAAGTGACCAAACGTCCTCCTTTAGGGAGGACAGTTATCCTTTTATAGGTTCTGTCCTTCCTCAAAAAGTGTCCTCCTTTTCAATATTTTAAAACTGATCTGTTAATCTCTGTATTCAGAGATGAACCAAACATGTTTCCAAAATGTCGAAGAATGGTCTGAAACAAATATCAGAAGAAATAACAGTTTTCAATGGTATTTTTTGACTTGGTCTCAAGTAAAGTGGGCAGATATAGAAAATTACGTTGAGTTTTTATCTAAAGAAATGCCTGATATTAAAATCGATGACAATTGTGTGTTTGAAGTAGAAAGAAGACAATGTATATTTCTAATAAATTAGAGCAATTGAAAAATCAACATGCTGAGAAATTGGTAAAAGATGGGTGAAATTACTTAAAGCATTTAAAAAATGAACACATTCCATATGGAAATGTAATTATTCTTGTTGAGTTTATGTTGTGCTGCCCTGGAAACAAGGCAGCAGTTGAAAAGGTTTTTTTTCAGTTGGTAATGATTTTTGTGAAGCGACTAGTGTGAAATCAAAATTGAATGTTAATATTGTAGCTACATTGCTTACCGTAATATATTCAGTATGAAGGATAATTTTTCCCCGAACTTTCTGATATGTTAGAAAATGATATGTTGACAAACAAAAATTTCATTCAATGGAAAAATGCTCTTTTAAAATAATAATTAGAAATAATATAAGCGAAATTAGCGTATTTTTGTTTGAATTAATTAAACGTTTCATATTTGTAAGTTGTGATTTTTTCTTAAATTTTTTGTCCT
>BMAV01027655.1:237592-253885 GCA_019973955.1 Trichonephila inaurata madagascariensis
CGTACTATAACTTTTATATTTTCGATTTTATTGACATTGAGTCTAATAAATGCACAATATAATCGTTCTACAAATCGTATTTTATTAATTTTTTGAACATTGAAAGTATGCCGCCCCCAACTTAATATAAAATAGGTCAAGTGGCCCGCAATACCATATGAGTTTGAAATTAGTGTCACACAGAAATAAGTAAAAGCATTCAAATTTTGATGAGTCTTGGTTTTGTTTCAGCTCTCTCTCTCTCTTCTCATCATAAATTGTCTCACTTGATACACTGTTTCCGAATCAATCTTTCAAGACCTTGTTTCGCAAAATTAAAGATTACGTTTCCTGCTATTTGATACTTTTGAAGAAAACGGATGTTTTTCGTCGCAGAAAATCCAAAGATCATAATCTGAAAGCGTCCAATTAGTTCATGTGCAGAATGAAGACCATAGATTTTTAGCGTTTCTCGTCTAGTTTCAAAAGAGAAAAGAATATAAAAGAAATAAAATGTAAATGTTGTTACTTTTATAAGAAATGACTGACAAATTAACAAACATATAAAAATATTAAGTTTTTATGTCCTTGTAACCTTTTTATGTTAACAAAACATGTTTTTCTTGTAATCAAATATACTACTATGTTAACATATTTTGTTAAAATATGCTAAAATGAATAAGAATTGAAAAAAAAAAACTAAGATTACTCGATCACATTCAATGAAATTTAGATTATGAATTCTGGATCAATAGATATATTTATTTTACAATATCTGATTTATTATCTGATTGTATATTAGCGTCACCATCAGAAGCTACTCGATTGTGTTATTGGTGAGTGTTATCTCGATGGTCATTTTGAATCTTAAACTAGTGACGAGGACGACGAGCTGGCGCGCAGTTCTCCAAACTTCCGTACCATGTCGATTTAATGTGCCTCTCTTTATCTGTAAGCAGCTCGAGTCTTGAGTTGCAGAAGGACTCGACAGAAAGATCGCCGGCTGCCCCAAAGTTTGTTCGACCCACATTTTATGATGCCAATAATCCATTGGTGAGTGAAAAACACAAAATGAATGGGCATCTGGTCTCGACGCGATCTCTCTCCCACAACATCTCTCTCCTTTCCCTGTTTCATCATTCTCGTTCGGGATTGTTTCTGCATTCCGTTTGGGTCGCTTATTGAGTTAACTTTCATGGTTTTCCCGAAAAGTTGCCATCTATCGAACATTTTGGAACTTTTTTTTTCGAAATTCCGTGAGTGCATCTTGTGTATAGCCCATATGCAAAATTTCTTTCATTCTGTCCACCCGTTTGCGCTGTAGGAGGTCATTTATACCAGTGTTCCGCAACCCCTGGTCCGTGGATCAAATACTACCGGTCCACGCAAGAAACATTAAATTATTTCTCTTTTATTTACTGTGGTATATTTTTCTTAGATTTGGGCTACTTTTTATGAAAATTACTTAATATTCCTTGTTAAATCACTCTATATTCATTTTTTGGTGTAGCTATATTTTATTCAGAAGTCACGATTAAATGCACAATTAAATTAAAATTATAAAATCAAAACAGTCTAAAATATAAACAATCAACATCCTCCCCCTCAGAGGACCGCGGTAAAATTAACAAACGTTGACCGGTCCGCGGTGATAAAAAGGTTGCGGAGTACTGATTTATACCACCTGGTAAATAAACTTAAAACCCAACAAAATACTTGTAAATTCATTTAGAGAAGCTATGAGTTTTACTGCAGCTTGAAAATTTGGTACAACTATTTGATTTGATTTCTGTTGGCGTAAGGAATATTGGTGGCGAATCTCGTCATTTTGAACCATGCTCAAGTGATGAAAACGAATTGTGTGTTTGTGTGAGCTGGCAACTAAATCTTCAAATTTCTACATCTTGCCAACACAGTGTTTCTCAAACTGTGGGGCGTGATAACTCTATGAGGAGGGCACGAGCCTATTGAAAAGTCGAAAACAAATGATTATTTTTAAAAAATTATTAATTTACTGAAAGTAAATTAACAAAATTCATTCTGATATAATAAAACATAAAATACTATTTTGCACTGATATAATACACTTATAAATGTATCAGTACTGAACCAAACTATTGTATAATTAATTAAACAATACTAAGTTTCGAACAAGTTTAAAAATTACCAGTGACCCCATGGGCTTGTCATAAATAAAATTTTTACAAAAAATAACACTTATCTTGATAATTTGTACGGCTTATAATTAATCCCTTAACAGCCGATTAAAAGTTACGTGATTCGCTTCTTAATGCCACCATTTTCCATGTAATTGCGCGTATGTGATGTTTTTGGGGGGGGCATAAAAAGGAATAAATAAGTAACAACTTCTCTGAAATAAGTAAATCCTTCGCACATAAATACTGTCAAGGTCTATTTATTGCATTCTAAAACCTTCAGAATACTTTTATGGATAGCAGTGCACAAGGAAGATCGTACTGCGGATAGACGTATATATACGTCCGAGGCAATTAACGCTTTGGCTAAGTGAGATGTTATATACGCCGATGGCCCTTAAGAGGTTAAAGTCGTATTGTAGCTTTAGCGTAAAGTACAGTATTATTGAATTCAACGCATTGTTATTGTATGGAGGGGGGCGCGATGAAATTGATGATTGAATATTGGGCAGCAAATGTTGAAAGTTCGAGAAGCACTGTGCCCACATGAGAAATTTTAACCTCAACAGATATGACGCGCATCGGCTCCTCTACGCGAACTTCAGTGGCACGCAAGACTCAAGAACGCATACCATGAATTCACGACCCTTTGGCTCCCAAGGCCACTAGGTCCAATGACCAAAGACATTCAGATCTTGCCTTCTGGGAATGATTTTTAAATTCTAAAAGATCTGAAAAGAACTTATGAAACATTACTTTTTCACTGTTTCATCCTCTAGGCACAGTGACAGAACTGTTTCACCACGTTCAGCATTTTTATCCATTTATCCGTCGAGAACTCAGTGTTATAAATATGGAACCTCTGATTTCGAAATGCAGTTCTTACAAATGATGAGAACGATTGTTCTCATCATTTGTAACGAAGTAACAGAATGTCCCCAGGGAACATATGCACTTTGCAACTCGGTCTGTGTAATTACCGAGCTGTTTTCTTTTCTCCTGTAGCAACTCAATTTCGATGACAATGGCGGTCCCGAATTAGCCACGCGACAATAGCCATCTTTCACGCGAGGCCCTCTTCAAGGTATTTTTAACTTTTCCTCCCTCTGCCCTATCGGTTGTTAGGGACCCTGCGTGAAACTCAAGAATGAGTTCAAAGAACAAGGGAATTTTTACCCAATTCCCGCATTCTTATCACCCCACAAAAATAAGGGAGTGCTCTTCCTGATGAAACTCTTGGTTTGCAGTTTCTAGATATAGACTACAACATTTAGAATGTTCCTGTTTCATCTGAATATTAAATGACAGCGAGGAACACTAAAACAAGTATTCTCAGTTTCTCGGCTGTAAATGAATTCTGAAATATTTCCAGTCACATTATAAATGCTTTATACTTTGCAACATTCCCTAAGAAGATTATTTCAGTTCATTTAAGAAGAACGAGGTTTTATTTTTATGCTTTGAGTTCCCTGAGAGCTAAAAAGATCGCGTTAATAGTTCAATAAAGACAACACTTTTAATGAGCATCTGATACATATACAGGGGGACAATAATTAAACTGCAAGTGTTAAAGAGGTGCGGGAGAGAAAACTACCGGGAATATTTCAATGAAATTTGGTATCTACACTTTTCAGAAGATGCGCAAGCTAAAGATGCACACACACACAAATCCACCATTTTTACCCGATAGATGGCATTGTACCATATTTCAATGCTTATCGATGGCATATATGCAAATTTTAAGCCTATCCAACAGTATAAAAACAAGACCACGTTGAATAGCGATGTTGAGAGAACAATTGATTCCAGCAGTGCAAGAGAGACATTGCTTAGCAACCACGGTATTTATACAGGACAGAGCACCCCCTCACATCGCTAAACCTGTTAAAAAATTGCTACGTTTTTGGTGCGGACCGAATCATAAGCAGAGGTTTCGAAAACGCCTGCCCCCTACGTTCACCAGACCTTAATCCTTGCGATTTTTATCTGTGAGTACATTTAAAAGATATGATTTATTAACAACATGCTTTATTGCTGAACTCTAGCATAACGAGACACATGAGGTGTGTAGCAACAGAGATGTGATGGTGGACGGTGGCTGTCTTACGATTTCATCATGTAGTTGCGTCTGGTAGTTCGCATATTGAGCACATCATGTGATAATTTCATTGAATAAATAATGGTTTGATTGTTTTCCAAAGCGTCTATGTGGATTGTTAAATTTGTAATCTTAATTTACGTATAATTTTTTTATTTCATGATACTGTAAAAATTTAACTACCGAAGGGAATTGTATGGAATTTTGATAAACTGTAAGTGATTTCGTATATTGTTTATATGCCTTAGAATGTCATAATGCTCGGTCTATTGGTTTTGGAAACTGTATATGCCACCGGTGAACGTTGAAATACGGTACAGCACCATCTATTGGGCAAAAATGGCGATTTTTTTTTTTTTTTTTTTTTGCATTTTTCATTTGCGCATGTTCCGAAACGTGTAGACACCAAATTTCACTGGAATATTCCCAGTGGTTTTGTCTCCAGCACCTCTTGAACACTTGCAGTTTAATTATGGCCACTCTGTACTTAAAAAAAAAAAAACTTTTAAATTTTAAATTCTTATAAAAGATATATTTTTAAAAAAAAATTAATGCGTGAGATTTTATTTTAAATTTGGAGCTTTTTTCGGTTGGGTTGAGCTGTAGATGCTCCTCATTTTCTCTTTGAAACTATAGTTCCTTTATTGCTTCGGATAAAAGTCTAGGTTAGGTTATGTAAAATATGAATATTTATTCTTAAGAAGAATGAAGAAAAAATTTTTTTTCCAAGATCTCTCCACATTTATTTTTCTGCCATTAACAAACTGAAAGTACGTGCATATAATTAAAAAGTAGTCGTTTTAGAGGAAACCTGTTTCATTATAACAAAATCATGACCATTAAAATAATAATCGTGACCATGACCGTAGATATTAATGACGTCAATATTGCCTATCTATCTAAATGAAACAATAGGGCAGTGATGGCGAACCTATCACCCGTGGGTCAGACACTGACCCACTCAAGCTTTTTAACTGACCCACGATTGCTAGGCAACTACTTGTTTGCTTACGAGGGTTTATAAAGATTTTCTAATTTGTGCGGACTATTTATATTCTATTTGAATTTTTAAGCCCATTGACACAAATGCAATTTAAATGCTGTCTATAACCTTCAGTTTGATCGTTACAGTTCCAAACACTGGCGTAGCTAGTCCTAAGTGGACACCGTATCGAAATTCTTTGGAGGCCCTTTTCGGTGGGCTCTCAATATTTTATGATCTCTTCTTACATATTTTGGGGCCCCTGAAGCTTGGGGGGCACCGTGTCATCGATACGCCGGTAGCTACACCCCTGGTTCCAAAGCTACGCAAATGACAACCAATGTATATGAATATGTATTATTTGAAATAAAGCAAAAGTGTTTACAAAATATCAAATAAAGTGTATAATTTTGCTCGCATTTTGTTTGTTGAAAAACAATTGGAAACCAAAGCTAAAAACCATATTTAAAGCACTTTCTTCAGGTAAAATGCAAGTTTGTAGAAAGAGACTTCCATAGCGCCCTTTTTTACCCGTTATAAGCCAATTGAATTTAAAGGTGTTTAGTTTTAAAAATACTCTGTTAAAATTTTTTAAACTTAATTCTGGTGCAAATGGGCATTAGTGACCCAAGAGGTAGTACTACAAAAAAAAATATGAACAAAATTTGACCCACGTCTCAAAAAGGCTCGCCATCCCTGCAATAGGGTGAGTGTGTGTGATCCCGTTTTACAAACTTTAAGCGTTGATACAAAAAAGACCGTACATAGAAATAAATGGGTGAAAGGGAGGAGACACAAGCAAAGGAAATAGGAAGTGAAAATATTTATTGACAGCGTCGTAGACAAATGCAATAATTGTTTAAAATTGCGTTCCCACAACCAAAGATATCAGGTTTTTCATGCACGTGCAGCAGCTTTATCTGTGTCAACTAGAGTCGTATAAAGAAGACTTTTCAGAAAGGCTGATAGGTAAGGTGCTTCATCTATTAAAGTGGCATTGAGATAATTATCCACGAAGGAGGTTGACGCCCCATTATGCTTAAGTTACATTCGGTAACGATATGGGGATCGGATGCAGTAGTTCTGGTACAACTGTTTCAGAAAATAAAATTCACCACTGAGTAGTTTCGATAGCAGGTATTGACTAGCTAAAAAGTTGTTGACTTGTCAATACCTGTCCAACACATGTGGGCAATTCAATACACCCTTGCGTCATCCTCGCCTCTTCTATAAATGAGCTGCCAAGTCCAGCTGGAAGGTACATTGTTTCAAAATTCACTTGCAGAAAACCAGGAGCAGAGGATAGTCTTTCGAATTCAAAGCTTGTATTCTCTGAAAGGGAAATCTATTGATTCACGTCTGCTTTGTGTGCAATTGCACTTTTACTTGACTCGGTTCTATCGACCATAAAGCTCAAAATGCTTCGGGTCTGATAACATGGAAGAACTTTTATCTTATTCAATAGCATGACAGCTCCGATCGGGTTTGGGCCTTCTCAAGAATTTTCCTTCAGGCCTCTCCTCTTTTGACCGTGGTCATCCAATTAGACACTCTTAGGGTAACTTCACACCAAAAAAATCTGAGTCTGTCGTGATCAATCCAAATGACAGTGATTCTGACTGACCAAGATTCACCTTCACACCGCCAAGCAAATTGATACGAGAATCCACTTTTCTTCCAGAAGTTACCGTCGAACATGGATGCTGTTTTTAATGTTTTAAGACGATATTGTTTTAAGGTATCGAGCTATTAATTTCCAAACTGTATTCTTATTCATTGATTTTCAAATTGGATACATGAAACAAAAAAATATCAGAATGGTTTTATTTTTTCATATATATACTTTCCCTGTTAGTATCAGGTGTAATTATAATCCGAAAAGATGTCACAAATTATAAATATGTATTGCAATTATATTAAAATGCAATTACTTTTACAAATAACGTATCTAATGTCTTAAAAAGGCATTTCAAATGAACTGTAGCATATAACAACTACTTTTTTAATTATAAATTTTAAAAAAAGTTTTACTCGATTTTTTAAACATTAATCAATTAAAAATTTTACTGTGCCATTTTTATTTTGTTTGTTTTATCTAACATATAACAAAATTTGAGATCTATGTAGTAATAAAATGCAATCTTTTTAAAAAATTAAATTATCGGCATTATTGGTGTTTTATTTCATTTTAGCATTCTTATAAACACATACACACACATTCAACTTTTCTCTCCCAAAATTAAATAAATTCTTATCATATTGATCTCTGAAGCTTTTTCAAACATCCTTCAGAATATTACCTTCCCTTCCCCCAACACATTTTGCATTAAAATATTATTAAGTAAGGAAAAAAAAAATCTTCAAAATTCTAAAATTGAATAAAATAATACAAACAACTTCATTATTTGCTCATCATTCATTAGCAGAGATAAAATGCAGCCTGCACACTCGGTGCCAAGAGCTAGAGTTAGCTTACATAATGAAAAAGAATGCTATGAATACCCAAAAATATGAGTGCCATCTATTAGCATAAAAACAAAATCATGTTAACCCTAAGTATAAAGTCATTATCTTCAATATATCTGAAATCAGTTTTTTAAATAGAAACTTTATATGATGTAATCACTCTAATAGAATAAAAAACAATACAAATCAACACACTACTTGTTTAAATTCTCTTTTTCAATAAGAAATTGCAACAGCCATCTGGCCCGACTCTTGATGCATAATTGAAGAAAACCTAACCTGCTAAATCAATCAGGGACGAGATTAATGACGTATAGAACCAGTTACGTTTGGTGTGAAGGCAGGAACTAGTTATAGGCTCATATTTGAGTGGGAAATTACGAAGCCGAATCTTGGTCAATTAGATTTGCTGTGGTTCGGGTTGATAGCGACTGACTCGGATTTGTTTGGTGTGAAGGAAGACTTAGGGTAGCGAAATCCCTCTTAATGCAGTCAACCCACCCAAGAGCTGGTCGACCCCTAGTTCTTGTTCCAATGGGCTTGGCCAAAAATATCTTAAGTTGACAACATAACTACTAAAATATTTCGTGATCCGGCATTCTTCTTTTCGAAAGTTCCTTGTGATACATTCGAAGCTTAGCTCTGTCGTTACCATTTGCATGGCCGTACATGTAAATCATGTGTACATTGAATTCAATTCAAAAAATTACCAGAGCTTGCAGTAAATAGAAAATAAGTCTTTATTTAATCTCACTATAAATGTATTTAACTTTTGATAGAATTCCAGAAAACAAATTAAAATTTTTAGTACTCTAATACATGACGTCACTTGTTATTTGTATTTCACATTATTTTCTTCCAACATGATGTCAGCATCGTCTGGAGTGATGTCTCGGAAGATTGCCATCAGACTGGCATCGCATAGTGTTCAGTGCTGACTATCGTCTTCGTGTCTGGAGAGGTCTTAATCTGCCTTTGATTTATAAAGGCATACAACCATAACCCCTGGTATGGGGTGCTATCTCATACGACAGCAGGTCATCTCTAGTCATTTTCCATGCACCTTTAATAACTCAACTATTTGTTCATACCATCCTGAGGCTTGTTGTATTACCCTTCATTGCACGTCAACTAGGGGCCAGGCCCCACACCACTTGCATATCTCTGGACTGTTTTTTAGCCGTTAATAATCTACCATGACCTGCAAGGTTACCAGACCTCTCACCAATCGAAAATTCTGTGACATGGGAGGGCACCTATTTCGGATCCCCTTAGATGTCCCAGATCTGGAGCAACAACGGGAGAATGCCTGGCAGAATGTATAGCAGAATGACATTAGGAACCTCTATCACTCTTTATCGACGCGTATACAAACATGTATCGCTGCAAGGGGTGGTTTCACCGACTACTGATTTGAACATTCAAGCTTTAATTATGAGCCGTAAATGGGCCCTATGGCCTTAATTTCTTTCTTTCTTTCTTTTTTTTTTTTTTTTTTTTATCATTTTGTTACCTGTGTATGAGCTGTACACATATTTAATTTCATTAAAAACAAGCGCTTCTTTCATGGGGCTTCGAATTTTTTGCTAAAGAGTGTATATGATATTCCATAATAGGGGACAACTAAAAGGTACTTCTTTTTAAAGACAGAATTACTGATATCCGTTTTTAAACTGTATCTTAATTAGAATCTACGAGACGATCAGTGCTTGTTGTTGTTGTTGTCTTGTTCTTCCCGAAAGGAAAGAAGAAAAGTTGCCAGAGCCTGAGACAGGTTGGACTTCTAGATGTACGCCTGTCATTGGCCGTATCCTTGAGCACCCCACAGTTGACAGTACGATTTAGCATGGTCCCACTTCAATTTAGAGGGAGGACACCCTGCGGGTGGTTAGGGGCCTCCCACCTCTTCCACTTCCACCAACCTCACGAGAGGACTTGAGGCAGAATGGCTACTAACACCCTCTGCACCTGTGGATCGTAGCAAATACAATTGCAGCAAATATAGCTAAAACATTATTAACTTAACTCAGTGGTGCGACAGCCCATGAGGGTCAAGGCCTACTTTGCCCAACTCAGTATACGCGACCTTAAGCCCTGAGATGCATGAGCAGATTTTCTGATCAGGTAGTCATTCTGACGTGTATTGCTTTATGGTTACCTCGCAGAGTTTTTCGAAGTCAGAAATGGTATGAGGCAGGGCGATTTTATTTTGGCGTTAGAATGGGCTATTCGCAACTCCGGCTTTAATATTAGGGGTACCTTTTTCAATAAGACTACAATTCCTTGCTTATGCCGATAAAATAGTGATCATTGTTCAGTGTCATGTCTAACTTTTAAGAAGTCAGCTGAAAAGTTGCATTTAATTATTAAGGAAGATACATGTCATTTACAAAAATTCCTACAGGATTTAAATGTCTGCAGAATGAGAATTTTAGTTTGAAGTTGTTGATAATTTTGCCTATTTGTGCAGACATTAACATTCTAAACCACATTAGTAAATTAAAAGACGTATTATTGCTGCTAATCTCTGTCTTCTTGGTCTAAAAACTTGAAGTCAAAAGTGATTAAAAGCTATATAAAAAATCATCAGACCCGTACTTGCCTATGGATCTGAGACTTGGACTTCACAGGCTGAACAGCTAGCCGTCTTTGAGTGAAAGATATACCTTTGGGGCTGTGAATGAGAATGGATTGTGGAGATAACGACACAATTTTGAATTATTTAAGCTATTGAAGGAAGCAGATGTCATTAAGATGGGTGGTTTGAGGCCACATCTGCCGTATGGACCTCTCATCCCAGACGTTCATTTCCAATCATTAGAACTAGATCTTGGGATCTAGATCTAGATTGAAACCAAGATGGTATGAGTATAGAAAAAGAAGAAAACTAGAAGTCTATTTGTGAATAACCTCGTAATTGTGAAGAGCGGTCAAGTGACGAGGACATCTAAAAAAAATTCATATTCCACTCATCAAACATCCGCATCAAGCCAACGTGAAGTCTGGAAAAATGTACAGTACACGAGCTTCGCTACACGACGGGTCTTTGGTCATACCGTGACTCAAGTTTCTGGTTATGACCACTCAGCTACAAGGGCTTCTGTAATTGTTGAAGAAGAATTCTTTTATGTCTAATTCTGTAAAAGAAATAAACCTTAAAGGGTAAAACCTCCCTTCAACAAATAAACAGCTTTCAAGAGGAATTTTGCAGTTCCATCCCAAAACTTTTTTTTTTTTTTTGAAGTTTCAATCAAAGGAACTCAGAATCTTTGATTAATTATATAAGTTGTCACAACGAGGAAATGTTAGCGCTTATTTCCATTTTGATTAATGCGAATCAACGCGATGTAAACTTAAACCTTCAAGGCCTGCAAAAGCTGTTTATTTCGCCGAGAGCTCAACGCTGAGGCGCCTCTGATCAGAAAGACGAGAAAAGAAATACCCTGGCCTAAGAACTACGGGGCAAGAAAGTTTAGCACGGGACTGTACACGTCAGCTCACTTAGAGTGTTTCGAAAAGGCTATAGAATAACGTCACATGTCACCTAAATGACTTATATGTAATGACAAAAGTCCTTTTTTCCCCCTTCTGCAACATTTTTTGGAGCCAACGTGTGTTTTAGTTGGCCGAGATGTCTCCTTTTCCCTTGACTATGACGCGCATTAAACAAACATTGTGAGTAAATATGAGAGAAACGGTTCTCCCTTTTTCATTCCTCGAAGAGTGATTTATTGCAAGCTGTTTCCGAATATTTCTTGTTGGGTATTCGCATGTGAATGCGAAATAGCTATTATATTAGTCAAACTAATAAGAAAAACCGTATCACTACTAAGTTTTCCTTTTAAGTTAGAAATAACTTTATTTTTCGGTATATCGGATGATGCTTTGTATAAGACGGCCCCCCAAATTCAATGCCAATGTCTGCAAAAAGAAATCTAGATGTAAAATAAAATACATATTAAAATTAGTGCAAATTTTTAATAGCGCAGACACGTATCGAATAAAAACCACATCTTTTGTCATGTGAATTTCTCACGAATATGCTCTGAAATTTTGATGATTATGAGTGCGACAATGAAAAGGATATGGTCATCTATACGTTCCTTACATAAGACTAGCTGCATGGCCCGGCGTTGCACGGGCTTTCTCTACTTTTATAAATTTTCCCTTTCTTTCACAAAATCAGCGATTCTAATACTCTTTTTCAAAATGACTTCCAACCCCCACCACCACTTAGCTCGGCGTTGCTCTGGCTTTCTCTTTTCCTCATGACACCAGCATTTCTGTGTGTGTGTTTGTACGCGCACTATGTGAGTGATTTCTAAAATTATGTCAAAAAATTTCCCTTTTTCGAAATTTGTTCCATTCTACTTATTTTTGATTTAAGACAGATTTCTTTCCCCTCTCTATAGCCCGAACACGGGTTTTTAGTGTAAAATTATTGTTCTATCTTCCCCTCCTTCTCACAGATAAGATATAGCTTTAAATTTCAATGTATAACTTATAAAAAAAATATTGCTTTACAATTAAAAAATTATTAATGTGAAGCAATAAAAAGAAAACGATTCTGATGTGCTAAGAGTAAAACAAAAAACGTTCATCATTTTTTAATAATAGTTAGTTTCTATAACAGTCTAAAATAATAAAATAGATTTCAGATTTTCATGAATCAATCAATCAATCGTTACACATAGTTAGCTTAAAAATGTCTTTAAAATATATTTTGATCCAAAATAATAGACGATGTACTTTTTAATTAACAAAGAATTCATTTAGTAATGAAATAATAGAAATAATCCTTTTAAAAAAATATTTATATTTATTAAAATCAAATTTCTATAAGTAATAAATAAAAGAAAAATTTACAGATAGCTATTGAAACGATTGCTTTTTTCTGAACGTTTAAATGTTTGATTAAACATATAAATATATATAAGCTAGAAAAAAAAAACAGTATGGGGGATATTTTACTTTAATTTTAACCTTTTTCATTCCACTGTGTTTAGTAAATTATGTAAACACGTATCTGACTAAAAAAAAAGTATGTTATACAAAACTAACAAATTTATTATTTTAACAATAATTTTATGTATTATAATAATAATTTGAATAATATCTTATTTATAACGTATTGTATATCATTTTATAAAACTTTTTGTAACTAATTTTAATATAAAATATTATTTTATGTTTTTCTCTTACAAAATTTACAAAAAGTATTATTTATTAATAATTATATTTATGAAGTATAATATAAATATTTATATAATTACAGTAATTATCTTATTTTTTAAAATGCAAAGTAATTTTCTAAAATAAGATTTAATAATCAATAAACCTTTTTTAAATTCATTTATTTACATGCAAAGTTTCATTGTTTTATAAAAAAGAAAAAAAAAATGAAAAGTTTTTTTTCGGGCTTCCTTTTTAAGTTAATGCCTTGAAACTTCATATGTCGATTGAAAGCAACGGTCACTTACATTTTTTTGTTTAAAAATGACCGTTGCTTGCAATCGGCATATGAAGTTTCGAAGCATTAACTTAAAAAGGAAGCCCGAAAAAAAAGTTAAACTTTAACAGATAAAGCAATGCGGAATTGAATATCCTTTTCAGTTTCGAACCTAGAAACACACACACTACCATTTTATAAAGAAGCACCTTTGACATCGACGCTGCAGGTTCCTGCGTGGAAAAGCCTTGAAATGATCTTTAAAACAAGAGGAAAATATCTTCAATTTCGCATTGTGTTATTTGTTACAGTTAAAAAAAATTTCGGGCTTCATTTTTAAGTTAATGCTTTCAAACTTCATATATAGATTGCAAACAATGGTAATTTTTGAACAAAAAACTTTAAAAAGTAATCCTTACGTATTTCTCGCAAAAGGTAAAAAAACGAAAAACACATTTAAAAAAAAACAACGTAATATTTAAGATATTTTATCAATCTTTGTGCAGATTAAGTATAATAATATTGTTCTACACACGGAAAAAAAGGTTTCGTGAGACTATTTTTATAAATAAAGAAGTTATTAAGTATTTAAATAAAATTTTGAGTATTTTTTGAAAAATCGTAAAAAATAAACAGTTTTCGACATTAAATTTTTTAAATGACTGATTCTAAAAGAGAAAAGAATGAACTTTTTTAGTGTAAAATTTTTTTTCATTAGTGCGAAAGAAAATGAAAGTGGAACGATTTAGAAATCATACTCATAAAAACGTATCGATTTCGAATCATTTTAAAAAAAATCGTAAAAAATATAAATATAATTATTTTGTAAAATATATTCTACCATATCGTGGTGAAGTAAATGATCTTTCGGGATCTGTAATTGTTTTTTGTTTGAGTCTCATGATAAAAATTAGATCGCGTTTTAAAAACGACTGAAAAAAAAGAAGCTCCGAATTTTTGAACTTGTCCAGTGGCGGAGAAACATGGTACTAATTATGCGTTGTAAGGTTTTTAATTAATATCTATTTAACTAATTGGAATATCGGAATATAAATAGTCACAACGGATTCCTCGGATCATTCCCGAAATTTTGCTACCTTCGGCGAGTTTCTGCGTCGTGTGTTTCGTGAGAAGATAGGGCATCAAAGATTCAAACATAAATAGTTAGATAGATACGTTTGTTTACCTTCGGATTTTAATAGTGTAGATGTGTATCCTATTTTTTCGAGGGCAATTTAAAAAAGGTTGGTGGATCATTTATTAATCTCCAACTTAGAACCAATTCAATGGATAGTGGCGACGGTCCTCGTCATGTTGAGCCTATCAGTGAGGATGATACTCGAGATGGCATCCCCCCCCCCCAAAACTTCCACAACCAGTGGCGTAAAGTACACCCCCGCATCACGGGGTGGGGGCAGGGTTCTGGGATTCTCCAAGCCTAAATGATGCCAAGTATGCAATCCTTCGGATTCCACGTTTTGGGGCCCAAAACTTGACTTTGCAGGGGGCTCCTGATAATCTCCGTTACGCCACTGTCCACGACAAGTTATCCTGAAGAATCTGAGCAATGACAAATGCACATCACGATCATTCGGATTATTGAGGATTTAAAAGCAAGAATTACATTTGAAAGAAAGCCCCATACACTTATGAGGGGGGGGGGATATCTGATACTAACTGACATGCATAAGCTCTAGAGCAGTGTTCCGCAACCTTTTTATCGTCGCGGACCGGTCAACGTTTGTTAATTTTACCGCGGCCCGCTGAGGTGAAAACGTTGATTTTTTTATATTTTAGACTGTTTTGATTTAATAATTTTAATTCAATTGTATTTAATCGTGACATTATGATAAAATATAGCTACACCAAAAAATGAATATAAAGTGATTTAACAAGGAATATAAAGTGATTTTCATAAAAACTAGCTCAAATCCAAGAAAAATATACCACAGTAAATAAAAGGGAAATAATTTAATGTTTCTTGTGCGGCCCGGTACCATTTGATCCACGGACCGGGAGTTGCGGAACACTGCTCTAGAGAACAAGGGGGCAAAGTAAAATATCTCTACGTGCAGAAAAGAACTTTTTTTAAAAAATAATTATACATTAAATTATTAAGATTTTATTTTCTTGTCTTTTCAAATTCTTATGAATGCCAAGAAATTTTATTAAGCAGTTAATGCATAATTTATTATTTATGATTCAATGATGAAGTTTTCAAGGGCCTAAACATTAATAAAATGTAAACATAAATAACAGGAAGAACAGCATTGGAAAACTGATAATGAACCATTAATTTTATTTGAAGTTTTTATTAGATCTTTAAAAAGTTGTTGAATATTCAATTATTAATAAAATACAAAAACTTGACGATCCATGTAAAAATAGTTATGATGACTCCCTTAAAATAGGATGTTTTCAAAATCCGAAACCTATTTATAAATAATATTATCTTATAGACCAGAAATGTCCAACACGCGGGCCGCATGTGGCTCTCCAGAAGGTAAGTTGCGGCCCACCGACTCTTTTTTAAAAAAATTTAAATACAAGGTTTTGAAATTTATTTGAGGTGAAATTTATATAAAATAAATATATAAATCTACAATGTATTTGCCTGTTATCTGTTCTTGTTTTGAAATAAATCCTTTTTGATAATAGGAATGTCCTTTAGATTAAAATCGATTTATATTTTTTCAGTTACATTTGATTTTACTATTATAAACTACTTTTTTAATAAATTCCGAATTGCATTATGCATATCTTTTACTATTTATGTAACATGATTCTCTGTGTGTGCGACTTTCATTTCTCCTCCTCCTCTTCTGTTTGGAGTGTCCAAAAACCAAGAGGCAGTCAGAGATGTCTTTTAAAGTTAAAAAAAAATATTCAGGATGGTTAAGATAAAGGGCAATGTATATTTAATCGTTTGCGAATGACAGCAAAATCAAATCTCAACAATGAGTAACGAAAGATCAATTCAAAAGGAACACCGTAATTTTCAAGAAAATGGCAACTTTTTATTATTTTAAACATTATTTGATCATTGCATTATTATACCTGGTGTTTCTAAGAGAATATCGGAGTTTTAACGCTTTATATATATATATATAGTATTCATTACATATAACATATTAGTATGACTCATACATCGAATGAAAGAGCA
>BMAV01027655.1:253985-272056 GCA_019973955.1 Trichonephila inaurata madagascariensis
AGTATGACTCATACATCGAATGAAAGAGCAACTGAAACCGCTTTGTTTGCGGGCATGTGTGCGCGAAACGTATGCTAACCCCCCCCCCCCCTTCTTTGCCGATCAAAGTGCTAGTAGACAGATAGCGTTTTGTGTTCTCCAGTTTGCAAGGACAGAATCTGCTGTTACTGTGCAAGGAGCGATCTGAATTAAGTTCGGTTGTCAACCTCCAAATGATGGCCGTTTTTGTAAGAGGACGATTAAGGCTGTAGCTAGCAACCAACTGTAACTGGTTCTGCCTATCTTGATGCTCTACAACTATGGCTTAATTGGAAGAAGGTGAACCAAATAACTTTATTTAGCAGCAAGATGGTGCATCGCCTTACTGGCATCTCTCAGTACGCGATTGGTTAAATATCTCTGGACCCAACCAATGGATTTGCCCTCAAAGAGCCTCCCGATAAAGCTTGTATCGCATGGCCTCCAAGCTCATCCGATCTGACGCCATGTGACTTTTATCCATGGGGGTTCATAAGGGATTGTGTTTACGTTTCTCCGCTACCAGCTGATCTTTCAGACTTAAGACACAGGATGGAAGCAGATGTTGCAAGAATTTCCTCAGATACACTGAAAAAAGTTGGGATGAACCCGCCTATCGACTTGATTTGTGCCGTGTGACAAATGGGGCTCACATTGAACATTTGTAAACTTGTAGGTAAAACTGTTTCAGTTACTATTTCATTCAATGTATGAGTTATACTTGTAACTTATATGTGATAAATACTATAAAGCGTTAAAACTCCGATATTCTTTTAGAAACTCCCGGTATTATATAATTATTATATTATCTATGTCTGTATACATGAAAAATAATGAAAACAATAATAATAATTAATTCTGTTTTAAATTTTCACTACAATAAATGTTTTTTTGTTTCCAAATCTGATATAAAGATACATATTTTTATGTGCAGACAGTGAGATTATAATGTTTTTCCGAAGTGGCCCGCAAAGTCATTTGGGTTGGATACTCCTGTTATAGACAGTCTAAAAGTACAAAAATTAAAATTAGCATTTACTATAGAAATCAGATATTAAATTCTTATTCGGATAAATATTTTTGTGCATAAACCAACATTAATTTCTTCAAAAAATATTTTTTTAACGTGTTAAAACGAGGTTCTAAATTTAACAAAAAAATCGATCATATTTGCAAGTACATGATTTCGATAATACATAATAATTACAGTAATTTAGTGTGATATCTAAAAATATACAGAAACATAATGCTCAAGAATATTAAATATTCATACTTATCCTAATTCCTCCCGTTGGCGTGGTGTCCGCGGTAGCCGAGTGGTATAGGTATCGGACCGTGGCTTGCCTTGTCACGAGTTCGAGCCCACTAAAGACCCGCCGTGTAGAGCAGCAATGCACGTTAAATCTGTCGAGAGGTGAAACGTCCTCCCGTTGGAGTGGTGTGGTAGTTAGGAGAGGGGGGTGTCATCCACGTCACTTGACGAAGGTTCAAAATTACGTGGTCCGTCGCCAAAAGCCCTCGTGTAGCTAAACAGTGCGACGTTAATATTCAATCAAGTCAACCCGTTGGCGTTGTAGAGATGCCAACGCAGTGCCACGTTCAATTAGAAATCACTTTTTGAGATTTTAGTTCGAAATCACGTGGATAAGGTGACTCACACACATTAATATGCTTTCTTTGTTGAAGACATGTCTTTAATTCCAAGGCTTCGAACCGTAATTTTTTTCGTTCCGGTTCAACTATATATATACATATATATCGGTTTAGTTCCTGTTTTCGTTTCGCCAAAAATAATAGTTTTTTGTTCGGAAAGAATAATTTTACTAAAAATATAATTCTACAAAATTTGCAAGTTTTTATTCATTTTTAATTAGTACATTATGTGAATTGACCTAATTAACCCGTATGTATGATATGACAGTTGAGCAGAGGCATTGTTTTAATTATCAAAATCGCATTTGACAACTAGGTTTATGATTCTGGTTAGTCTATCTAAACAAAAGGTGGTCAACCTTTTTGGAAAGAGTACCACTATCTGATTAAAAAAATTATGCGTACCACTTCCAACTTTTTTAACAAATAAAGAAAGTATGAAAAGAAAATAACATATAGATTTGGGAAATTGTGCTTGTTGATTCAAATTTCAAAAATTCAATATAATTTGGTTGAAATATTTCAGTCCTTATGTTTGCTTTTCAATATAGTATGGTGTTCTCTAGTATGGTATTCAATATAGTATGGTGTATGTTGATCCCCGGTGGGTAATAACTAACGTCTTGTCGAGAAATTGAAAAAGGATTTGTAAAAAGATCAGCAATAATCAGCACTGAAAGGATCCTGAAAAATGGGCATTGAATTTTCTAATCTATCATAGCTCGGAGCATTATCAACTTTGGAAGATAGTTCCTTCATTAATAATAAATTGGTTAATCATTTTTATGAAATCAAAAGTTTGTTCCCAAAAGAAGACCAACTAGGTTAGGAAGAATACAATCTTTTCCTTGTAATCTTAATAAATGACACATAGTTTCGGTAAGAAAAAGCCAAAGCCAATCTTAATTCTTGAGCATTCACTGGCAGTTCATTGTTTTCTTCCAGATATTTTAAGACACGTTGTTTCAAATTCCAAAATCTCACGAATGCGCTTTGGTAAACCAGCGCACACAACATTGAAGAGCATTCTCTACAAGATAGTTTTCCACTGTAATCCAGGGAATTAAGTGTTTTTAAAATAGATTTTGAGAGTTCCTTTTTTTGTCTCAAACAATCTCATTTCAATAAAATTCTAAAAAAAAAATTGTTTTTCAAATCTTTTAATTTTTCAATAAGTTTTTCCGTGCCACTGTTACCACCCCGCCGTGCAGTGGATCGGCCACCCCTAATCTATGCAAACGTCCGTGAGATGCTGAGATGCGAAAATGGCTGATATTTTTATTAAAAAATCATTTCTAGTTCATTCAACCTTCTACAAGTAGTTTCATACGAAACTGAAACAGAAAAATGCTGCAAAAAAGTACGACATTAAAACAGGAAATTGAGAAGCAATGTACATGTAACTTAACTCAGTGGCGCGACATCCCATAAGGAACAACTCAGTATACGCGATCTTGGGCCCTGAGGTGCACGAGCAGATGTTTCGATCAGGTGGTCAGTCTGACGCGAAAACACCCAGTGTTAAGTGTCGAAACAAGTTTAGTACTCCTTTTATCGACCCATTGAAGGGATGAAAAGCTGAGTCATCCTTGCCCAGCCCGGGCTTTGAACCTCGGTCCTGTTGCTTACATTAACAAAATGACTCAAATTATATAGAACCGAAATAAATCAATACTTTTCCTTTCGTTCCGTTCGAAATAACGGTTTATTCCGATTCTTCTTCAAGGGTCACAAGAATTTTCCATAAACGAAATTGAGTTTTAAAATTAGAGCCTTAATGAAAACGGTGTGTTTCTCTTTCCATTAATTATTCTGTATTTGTGACTCTGGTTCAATTTAGGGTGCACATCGAATCATTATAGAAGCGGAAATGAGGACGTTTTTCCATCCCAAACGGAAGTTGTCCACCAGATGCACTTATAGCAGATGCCGTAAATCCTCTCCGAAAGAGAAGTCTTAGGATACGTAACAAGAGAAAGCATTTAAAAGTTACACTCGTAATTTGTTTTATCTTTATATGTTGTAATGACTTCAAACAGCTCTTGAATAACTATTTATTAAACAGTATGAAAATTCATCAAAAAATTGTTTCATTACAATTTAATTACAAATGAGTCAGCAGATAAAGTTTCTCTTTCGCTGCAGGGTTCTATATCGCTCGCATAAAATAAGGAAATTAAATGATCCTTTAGAGAAAAGTCTTATACATAGGTCCACAGTTCTCAGTTCATTCTCGGCAATTCCACAC
Source organism: Trichonephila inaurata madagascariensis (assembly GCA_019973955.1). Taxonomy (NCBI): domain Eukaryota; kingdom Metazoa; phylum Arthropoda; class Arachnida; order Araneae; family Nephilidae; genus Trichonephila; species Trichonephila inaurata. Next base: position 257,905 of record BMAV01027655.1, read on the forward strand.
AGAGTTTGGGTGAGCTCGCTGGTTCTATATCCGCTGTGCGGTTACATTAGAAATCTCCACGGTTCGAAGTCCACCTTAATTCGCGGACTCAGGTATTGTTAAATAGCAAGTCTATCGCTAAGAGAAGCCTCAATGGGTTCTCTCCATCCAAAATCTCCATCCAGCAAAAATACTCCATCGCTCTCGCCTTTTAAACCTCTCGTTTCTCATGATCACTCACCGCCTAAACCCTTTGATTCTCTCTGCCGGTCGCTTATGGCGAGGGTCTGTCTGGGCTTATATTGTAAGTTCTATCATCTCAGATGCGCTGTCGTCACCGATTCGTGAGAAAACGAAAGCACAATGTACCGATGTCTCTTTTAACTTTCGGAGTGGCATGGGAAAAAAGGTCAGAATTTCTGACCACTCATTTGCGAAACTTTTTCCCAGCAATTAGGGAAACAAATGGAATTTTCCCACGTCTATCGGCGTCCCCTCTTAGCAATTAGGGAGTAGAGACCAGCTACATCCAACTAGACTGTGAATATTCTATTGCTTACTATCTCGGGTTCCACGAGATAATTTTATATGGCATGAGTTAATAGTCTTTGTTGCTCCCTATCCAAAAACAAAATTAACTGTAACTATAACTGTACACTCGTTATAGTTAGCACAATGTCTTGCAAAACTAAATAGGTTTTCTAATAAAAAAGATAGCTTTTTGCATATGTGGAAAAAAAACATTTAATGAAGGAGAGGAAACAACTTATCAACATATCAACAGATTCGATGTTAAAATCTAAATTTAAGCAAGCACGGCTTTTAAATTTATGGTTGCAAATTCATGCAAAATACACGGGATTTTTCACACAGCTATAAACATAATGCCATTCAAAGCATTGTGTTTAAGTGAAATATATATATTTCACAACATAAGTGACTATACCAGGGGTCAGCAACATGCGGCTCGCGAACCACATGCGACTCTTTGGATGTGAAGCTATGGCTCATTAGTTCGATACGCAAATATTATTTATTTTATTTAAAAAAAGAAGAAGAAAAAAATGTAAATCCTTCTGAACAAATTAACGAGGATTAGGCACCGTTTGTATGTCTCTGCCACTTGTATTCTCTTTTCACCACCCCCTCCCCCATGACACACATCGTCAGTCCGTTGGAATCGAATGACACCGTCGTCGGATGTTTCTATGTAGATTTTAATTCGCTTTCGACGCAAGACAGTTTGGCGTCTTCACCAGTGCTTTGGCTGTGACGTATAGTTTGTTGTTTCAAGTAGAAGAGTTAGAAGCCAATTATATTCTCTCTCAAAAGAATGTATGTACATATATAATAATAATAACCGAAGTAAGGGTAGGTAACATAATAAGTATTACATTTACAAAATACATATTATACATATTTTTTTCCAAGTAGATACCTAACTACTTTTTTGAAGTCAATAAGAATTGTCAAAAAAGAAACAAAGTACTGCTGTCGGATATTACTGCGAAAATGTTTCTATTAAAATATATATTTAATGAATTACTTATTTTATTATTTATCTATATTTTATAGCTTTTATTAATAAATTGTTATTTAATAAACCTTTCTTCAAACTCTGAGGATCAAAGTAGGTAGGCATTTGCAGTTTTATATTGTTTATATGTAAGGCAATTTTCATTGATTTCGGCATGCTGGGCATAACACCTTTACTCGTAAGCTAAGTATCTAATATTTGCTAAAATAAAAAATAAAAAAAAAAATAATAACTGTGCAGACTGGGCCGTGACAAACACGTTCTGACATGTCCGTTCGTGCCAGTCGCCGATCACGGCACACGGGAAGCGACCACAGATGCAACGAAATTATGTACTTATAGTCAATCAGTACGTAAGTTAGTGAGACAAACAGTGTTTCGTGTCTAAATTACTTATTTTAATAACTAAATTTTTAGAGAATTTTATTTATTTTATTCAGGTAAGTATTTTTACTTGGGAAATATATATATATATATATTGTTGTAAAATGCTTTTTGATAAATTATATTTCATTATGCCCAGCTTCTCGTATGTATTTACGTAGGTATATGTTGAGACAGTAAATAATTGCAAAACTTGTCATCTGCTGTTTTGGATACCTAAATAAGAATTTTAAAAATTATTTATTACAGCTTCACCGCTAGCATGGCATTTACAAAAGAAAAAAAACGAGAGAGAGAGAACTGAAGAAGAGCATCGAGAATTCAATCCGGATCGGACGAAGTCGTTTGCTTTCATATGCAACTCAGATGGCCTTCCGACTTGTCTCATTTGCCACGAAAAGAATCCACACAATAAGAAATCAAATTTAGAGAGAAACTTCACTACAAAACATACTCAGTTTGCTAATAAATATCCAGCCGGTGAAGAACGAAAAAAAGCTGTTGACGAGCTCCAAAAACAAAAACAGCAATCAAGTTCCATGTTAAGTATCTGGACGCAATCTATAAGTAATGGTAATCTGGAAATCTTCGCGGTATCACTAGAAAAATTGCAAAATAAGACAAACCATTCACAGATGGTGAGTACGTCAAAGATTGTTTCATACGTGCATCTGAAGAACCGCTTCGTGATTTCAAAAACAAACCAGAAATATTTTCAAAAAAATCAAAGATTTGCCACTATCTGCTAAAACAGTACAAGATGGAATAGCTAAAATGTAATCAAATGCAATATATTTGCAGGTGGAAGATATTCAACTTTTTCTGCCTTATCACTTGCTATAGATGATTCTTGGACATAAAAGACAAGGCACAAGTTGCCCTTTTTGTCAGGTATATGTCTTCTCAAGGTCCAAAAGAAAAACTTCTAGGATTGCTACCGCTCTCGGGACAAACTAGAGAGGAAACGAATGTGAATACTGTGCAAAAATACCTTGAAGACAATAAGATCCGTTTAAATAAAATCGCTTCAACAGCAACTGATGGAGCCAGAATTATGATAGGAAAAAGTAAAGGGGCAAAAACGATTCTTCAGAGAAAAATAAACCACGAAATTCTTACGTTTCACTGCAAAATACACCAAGAAGCGCTTTGTGCCCAAACACTTCCGGTCGAAATAGTTGAGGTTATGAATTTGGTAATCACGAGTGTTAACAGCATCTTGTCAAAAGCGCTCTACCATCGCCAGTTTAAAGAATTCTTAGACGAAATAGAGACTCAGTATTCCGACCTCCTTCACAATAAAGTGCGATGGCTTTTCAAAGTTAAGGTGTTGCAACGTTTTACTTTGTGCTTGAATAAAATAAATACATTCCTCAATGGAAAAAGCATTAATCACTATGAATTAGAGAACGACAAATGGTAGCAAAAATTTTACTTTATGGTGGATATCACAGCGAAATTAAATGAGCTGTGTGAATTTAAAACTGCAAGGAAAGGGAAACCCAGCCTATGTTTTGGTAGAAAAATTGGTTTGTTTCGGAGAAAAAAGAAAAAAAATATAATTCTTTTTGCTGAAGATATTCAGAGAGGTAAATTCCTTTATTTTCAATTTCTAAAGCAATATCGCGATAAAACCAGTTGACACGAATTATTTCAGCCCAGTTATAAAAAAAAATTAAAGATGAATTTGATGACAGATTTGAGCAATTCAAAACAAACAAAACCACTCTAGCATTCATAGTAAATCCTCTCAACACAAATGGTAACGAAATCCACAATGGGCCATTTGGAATTGATACTGGATCTCTAGAAAAGCAATTGATCGATTTAAAAGTAAAGCTTTGTGTAGTGAAAAATTTACAAGGTTGAAAAGCAAGTTGGAAGAGTTGGAGATCCAGAAATGTATGTACGTAACGCAACAAAAATTGACAGCTTTAAAAGAAATCCCGCGAGTTGAAGCCCTTATATTCAAAGCATGGAATAGTTTTCCATATTGCTACAGTGAGGTGAAGAAGTGGGCATTTGGAGTGCTGACTATCTTTGGATCGACATATTCGAGCGAGCAAGCGTTCTCTTGCGTGAATATAATTAAAAGTAAAGTAAGAAGTTAATTAACAAATGAAATTTTAGTCATGTATGAAACTTAAAACAACAAGTTATGAGCCAAATTTATCCAAACTTTCTAAAACCATGCAAAGCCAACGCTCTCATTGAATTTGTTGGCTCAAATGTATATTATTGTTTTTTTTCTTATTTTTAAGTACAAGTTACATTGTTTAGTAAAGTTTAAATTTTCTACTTGAATATATATAACCATGCAAAGCCATCGCTCCCATTCAATTTGTTTGCTTAATTGTTTGTTATTGTATAAGTTATTGTTGCAAGTAAATGTTTAATTGTTTTAATTTTTTATTTAAATAATAAGTAATTATCTAAAAATGTCATATATGTATTATCTAATTTGCTGTAAAAAACACTACTTATACATGAATAAATGGATATTTTTTCTTATGAATAAATAGATTAGTTTTTTTTATCGAAAAACTGTATTTATGCAAGTACTATCTATTGTTGGCAAGAAAAAATTTTGTGGCTCCTTAAAAACTTCGAAATTTTCTTAGTTGTAATTTTTGGCTCTTCCGACTCAAAACGTTGTCGACCCCTGGACTATACCATTGGCGTAGCTAGTTCTGAGTAGGCCCTGTATCAAAATTCCTTCGGGGCCCTTTTTTAGATATGGCAGCCCTGTTAGTGGGACTGTAGATACACATGTTAGGGCCCTTGTAGCTCGGGGACCCCGTATCACTGATGCGGCGGTAGCTACGCCCTTGGTGATTACAAAAACAAAGTATAAAAACAAAATAAACTCAGAATTTGATACGCGATTGCATTTAATCTCAATTTACCTAAACCGACAGTTTGTGTGAAAAAACGCAAGCACATATCCCAGTTACTAAATGTAATGCATGGATAGGTGACACTTGGCTCACAAATTAATATTGTTAATGAATAAATTATAATAAAAAAATTAGATTAGAAATTTTTAGTAATAAATGCAGTATTTTATTAAATTACCTTTACATGAAGTGCCTATAACATGTTGATCTACTTTAAATATTATATTTTGGGATATATTCTTCGAAGTATGTGTGTGTAATGGGGTTCCACGAAAACACTTTCTAGTTGTAGGGGTTTCAAGTTCTAGGGGTTCCGTGAATTGAAAAAGTTTCAAGACCACTGTTCTAATACAAGTGAATTCTGCTTTGCATAATTACTTTCCACGACTTGACTTTCATGGAGTTTTCTTGCAGCATTCGGCGAAATTTCAAACAGTTTAAATGTGTGAATAACGTTTGGGTAATGGAATGTTGAAAGGAATTCTCGGAAGGCATGAGAAAGACTGTTTCAAGTGCAGATTGAAAGAGACTTTATATAACACAATCGAAATGACAGCCGAAAATCAGAATTTACTTAAAATGAATCTTTGTTCTGTACATCATTTTAACAATGTTAAAACAAAGAAATGCATACTTTTTTAAATTTACACACCATAATAAATATCATTTTAGTTTCATTTAACGTAGCCACCCTTTTAATTTTCTTACAGATCTTTTTAATAGAGGTAAATTTGCTCTTCAGAGATTCTTCTCCGTTGAATGTCAAGAAAAAAATGATTTGCTTACACCAGCGTTTTGAATGAGAAAATCGAGTTCTAAACTCAATTATATTATTTAGGAAATCTATCAGACTAGATAATTGATCTTTCACGCGCAGGGAAAGAAAAAAAAATTCAACTCACCCAAGATTCTATTTTTTAACTGGTAATGTAAAAAATGTGTATTTTTTGTTTGATACTGAAGAGAGCACCCCAATACGACATACCATATTGCTCGACGCCTTTGAGACTGAGGCAACACCTCCTTGGCCAGCCGAAACCAGCAGCAAACTGGCCCAGGCAAGAATTATTTTCTGTATTGGAAATTTAGAATGCATGTATGCCACACGACAATACAACACAACCACCACCAGATGCATTTCTACAGTGATACAGAAACACTTCAACCTTTAATCTACCGACCACGACTGTCACATTTCCTACTTAGTTGTCTTGTTCCTTTAATAATTCTTTTGTTGAGAGTCGCCTCATCTCTACACTATTTCTAGAAACTTGACGGTTTTGACGAAGCTTTACGAACCGATGGTTAGAGGTCGTGATTTAAATGGCACCTTCTGTGAGGGTGTACATTACTTATGATTTACAGCGCGCGTGCGCAGAAAAAAACATTTCAACCAAGGATGGAATGTTTATGCAGCGAGGTTGACGGCACCCGAAATATTCTATCTTAAGTTCTGTGATAATTTTGCTTGTTCCCTCTTTTTCTTAACATCCCTTCCCCAGGTTGAGCATGCTCCGGAAGAGAGTCCCTAGAGGGGAAAAAGAAATCCCTATCATTTAAGGGTTTCCGTAAATGAGTTTTAATGAATGGTCGTCCTCGATTCAAGGTCAATGGGCACTCGTCCCCTCTCATTGAAGGATCGGATTTCAAGGTTAATGTGTTTTGGTGAGCACGCCATATGTGGAGAGTGTGCGATCGAGGTCTTTTGCCAGGATCGTACGTTACTTGAAACAGGAAGTAAATGCTGGAAATAAAAAATGCACCTGACATTTTTAATTTACTTCATCTCGAGTGAAGATACTTAGAGCAAACTTGTCCTGTTCGTGGCAATTAGCGATCCACTCGATAAAACCACACATCATAAAAAATTGACGATTTCTCAGCTAATTTTTAAACTACAGTCGAACCTCTACATAACGAACCTCTATATTACGAATTTTTCTATGTAGCGAACTTTTTCCTGGCACCTTGAACATTTCACGATTTTCTTTGTAAAATAACTTCTCTATAGCGAAGTGCATTTTCTATATCAAGAACTTTTTCTTTTGTGATTCATTTTTGGTTCTCCCTTTTTTTAAAGTATTTCTGAAAAAATTTCAAGTTATTCTCTCTTTAACCCATTTTATGGTGATCATAAATCTTGAACTGGTTTTATTAGATCCTAACGCGCCGAGAGCAATAGAGTTCTAGACGTTTCATCCAAGAAGTGCAACCTTTAACCCCCATTGCCTAGTTTACTAGAAATATCTTCGATATCCTCTTTCACCCTCAGTGAAGTTGTCCCATGTTCTAATTATAAAATAATGTATGTTTAATATTACTTGTACGCTTTAAATTATAAAATGTCCTTAAAATTCATTAATTTTAGTATAAGATTACCAGGTGTATGCATATCAAATGAGACGATTGCTAACAGATGTAGCCACGCATATATGCAAACAATACGAAACCGTTATACGTGATTTTTTTATAGTTTGGCCTTTGATACTCATGTTTAGTTTACATTTAGATAAGTTTCAGCGTGCATTGCATTTTTTTTTACTGTGTTGAAAATGTCGAATTTTATGCCTTCCGAACACGATTTGCGGACAGCATTAATCTTTTGTTACCATCTGAAGAAAAATGCTGCCGAATCGCATCAAATGCTTGTAGAAGCATACGGTGGCAATGCTCTGAGCCGTGCGCAGTGCTACAGGTGATTTGAAAAGTTTCAAAATGGTGATTTCAAAGTGAGAAACGAGGAGCGTGGCAGACCAGCAAAAAAAATTGAAGATGCTGAATTGCAAGCATTACTCGATGAAGATGATGGCCTAACGCGCAAGAACATCTTGAAGAACATTTGAATGTTGACGAGAGCACTGTTTCCCGTCGTCTCAAAGCAATGGGCAAGATAAAAAGGTCGGTAGATGGGTACCACACGAGCTAACGGACCGTCAACAGGAAAATCGAAAAATCGTGTGCCAAATGTGGCTTGCCAGCTACAAATGCAAGCCATATCTCCATCGAATTGTGACTGGCGATGAAAAATGGATTTATTTTGAGAATCCCAAGCGTAATCTATCATATGTTGACCCCGGACAGCCGTCCAAATCGACCGCAAGGCCGAATCGCTTCGACCGCAAGACAATGCTATGTATTTTCTGGGATCAGGAGGGACCAATCTATTATGAGCTTCTCAAACTCTGCGAAACCGTTAATACTGATCGCTACAAGCAACAATTACTTAATTTGAACGATGCTATACTTGAAAAACGCAAGCAATACAAGAAATGGCAGCACGAAGTGTTTTTCCTTGATGACAACTCACCTAACCACCGTGCTAAACCGACCAAGGACATCGTTAAGGTGCTCAGCTGGGAGCCCTTAGCGCATGCGGCTTATTCGCCAGACTTGACTCCTTCCCATTACCACCTATTTGCATCATTGGGACACGCATTGGCTGACCAGAGTTTCACTTCTTACGAAAACGTCAAATCTTGACTTGAGGACTGGCTGACCTCAAAAGACCGATCATTTTTTTGGCCTGGTATTCACAAATCGCCCGAAAGATGGGGGAAATGTGTAGCTAGCGATGGATATTATTTCGAATAAAGAAATATTAACAGTTTTCGCAAATATATTGTGTTTTTTTAAAAAACAATCGTCTCATTTCATTTGCATACACCTGGTATTTTCTTAAAATTGAAAATACAGTGAATTCTTAGAAATTCTTTTTTTCTTGTTTTCCTTGCAGTTTTTCTTTCTTTTTTGTGTGATGGGGGTATAAGATACATAAAATAAACATATATTAATTTAAAACAAAGTGTGAATAATTATTTTTTTAATATATGGTGTTTATGAATTTAAATCTTGTTTAATGTGGTTTATAAAGTATACTAAGAGATTAATCTCTATATAACGAATTTTTTTTTCCATATAACGAACTTTTTCCCGGGATTTAGCCACTTCGTTATATACAGATCCGAATGTATTTTCACAATAAAGATTATTATTATTAATGGATATTTTCTATCTATTTATTCTGTTTCATAGGTGAACATTTAACATAGTAAGCGAACCTATTTTTTTTTTTTGTTTTACCAAAGTTTTTACCAGTTGGGCCGAGTCCTTCAAAAATTTCACTTGAATTCATTTCTATCTCATCACAGGTAGCAATTTCATGCACTTACGTAGTGAATAAAGACTAAGAAAATTTTGACAGTTACTTTAAAAAAGATTTTATTTGAAAAGGAGCAAATGAGATTAAGATTTATTCTGGAAATAGGGATGAATAGGTACAACATTTAGTAGGGAGAATATTAACTTCATCTTTGCTCTTAGATTGTTATGTATTCTTACATCATTCATCTGAAAACAAATTTTTTAAAAAAAAATTTTTTTTTTATTTGGAATTTTTTTACCTGTATTGCATCAAAACCATTTGAAAAATATTTAGGTGCATAATTATCAGAGACGTATCCACCACCGTATCAATGATTCGGGGCTCCAACATGTGTAACTATAATACCACTAACAGAGCTTTTATTTCTAAAAAGAGGGTCCCGAAGGAGTTTTGATACGGGGCCCATTCAGAACTAGCTACGCCAGTGATAATTAGACAGAGATTTTCTTAATGCACTTTGTTACGTCAAGATTAAATGTAAAACCATAATCGTTTGGCGAAGTAGTATATGAACTACTCAAAAGATAAAATGTAAATAATGTTCTTAATTTGCTGTTCTATTAATAAAAGTTTTTATTGGAATAAATGACGGCTTAGTTTGTTTCTTGGTGCCGTAAAATTAATTTAAAACGTAACTTAAATGCATAAAACCCTTCTATGTATATCCTGAAAACATCAAGGTATTTAAATATATTTTCTTGGATTTTTGTTGCTCTTTTTTTAAACCAGAACTCCTGATTGATTAGTTTGTAGATTTTATTGCTTACAGCAATAATTTTGTTGCAGAAAACATTCTTTAATTTAGGAAACATAAGTGCATTCGAGTGTAAAGTAAGCGACAGGAGTAAAGAAAGATTGTTCTTGCAGGGGCGCGTGCTTTCCAAAGACAATAAAAGCTATGGGTGAAAGGCACTTAAAACTTCTCTACTTTCCTTAAGAAGGCAAAACCCACTGAGATTCAAAATAGCTGATGTACCGAAGAGAACACTTTTTCTCTTTCTTGGTTAAAAAGTAGTACCTAGTTTGAAATATCATAGCTTATAAAAGAATGCAACGCATTAGATATAGATCAAAGAATGTGTCCCAAGACCGCTTAGGTCAGGGATGGCGAACCCGTGGCACGCGTGCCATCAGTGTCCCTTGACACAATATTTTGGGCACGTCAGCAATCAAAATGGCTGGCATTTTATTTCAAAATGCAAGCCATTCACTGAGAAGCATTACGAAGTAAGTTCACTGAGAAGTATTACGAACAAACGCGAGTGATCGGTTGCGGAACGGCTGGGAGCACACTCGTTTGTTATTGTCTTACCTTAGTTACGTCGTGGACTACAATTGCTTAGGATGCAAAATTTGTCTACACGTAGTATAGTCAATTTCGTCGTCACAGCTGTATTTTAAAGTCTGTTTGTGTTATTTTTACGACAGCTATATTAACTGTTATTTAACATGGCTAGTTCAGTAAAAGAACAAAAAGGGCAAGATAGTAAGTGTAGAGAATTTCAAACTTGGTGAATCTAGAGATATGGCATTTTTAGTAAAGGGGTGAAAAAGTGGTGCGTGTTTTATGATCTAGAACAGTGGTATTCAGAAAATTGTCGGTAAAACGGTATTTTAAAACGAATCACAAATCCTCTTGTCAAAAACGTAAACAGAAAAACTAATTAATTGCTTAGAAACCGTTTGGTAGTAACTCCAATTTGGCATGCATTTTACTAAAAGTAACATCTTACAAACCTAATATAAGTAATTTGTCATCCAATCTGCAACATTAGAAGTCACACTAATGTGACTTTATAATTTGAATTACATGTATAATTAAAACAATAACGACTATACAGAACACACAAAATGTATTTTTTTGTAATAAATAAAGAATTTTGAGTACTTAGTTTTTCCAATACCTCATTAAAGACTTGTTTAGAAAAATTATCACGTTGAGCCATCCCTGGCCATTTCACCCATCCAACGCCGAGTAGAAAGGCATTTCATCTCTTGGGGCTCAAACTCCTGACGTGGGCGTTTGTTTGCAAGACAACATGAGGACTATTGGAGGAACCGAGCTCACTCGAAAGAGCTACGAAACGACCCCCCGGGGAACTGCCACCCTCGAGTTCACTCTTTATTGAGCCAAATCATAGTATACATTTTATACGGTAGCACACATTAAATTTACATATTACAAATTAAAGGTAAATGAAACGAAATACAAATGTTACACAAATACAAAGCTGAAATTAATAGTAAAGAACAAAGGGGTAAGAGAGGAAAAATAATATACATTATTCCAGCATTCTTACAAATACTCAAAAGTAATATAAATATAAATTATAAATGCACCCTACAAAAAAGGGGGAAAAAAGGTAGGAAACATTTGAAAAAGGAGATAAAGGGGGGAAAAAGAAAGAAAGAAAAGGAGAGGGGAATAAAACCCCGACTGTGACCACGTAAGAGTACCGATCCAATCCCTCCTGATGAATTGGATCCCGTATTGTAGAGACAGTTTTAGTTTAGAATGAATGGAAGGCTTTCTAATGATAGATTGGAACCAGGCTTTTTTAGCATTTTGATGGAAATCCTTGGTCAGAGGACATGCGAATACGTAATGGTTAGCGTCTCCAACAGATCCACAAAGACAATTGGGAGTAGTTTTTAATTTGAAGCGATGCAAATAAAAAACAAATGGGCCATGGTTTGCTAAGAATTGTGTAATGTAACTGGAATGATTTCTAAACTGGGTTTGGGAAAGAAGGATTTAACTCGGAAGCCGGTATTAGAGTTTGATCCCAGTCCTCAATTAATTTATTTTGATGACATCAGAGCGTGGGGCTGGGACACTCACCTCTACACCATTAGTAGTAGCAACTTTAGCAAAATGATCTGCAATACTATTAAAAAAGTTATTATTATGAACCCAGAAGATATAAAAATTGCGGTACAGAGAGAGTTTATTCTTTATTAAATTAAGATAGGCAAAGATTTATTTTTAGGACTTTTAAGAAAAAGAATGGATGATTAATTATCAATATAAGTATTAATTTTAACATTTTTAGCAACCGTCCATAGGACAGAGAATCCGATTGCAGATACCTCCGCTTCGAAAACAGTATTGAAGGGTTTTAATTTAAAAGAATAGGTCTCATAAAGGGCACCAGTGATAAAAAATGCACACCTCGAACACGGTCTCCGTCCCAATTTTAGATCCATCAGTGTACACTTCCCACCCATTAATCCCATGCAATTCATTAAAATTAATAATTCTAGTACGAACTTTCACAGAGTGGAGAAAAATAAAATTTTCAATGGAATAACAATTGGTAATATTGCTAAACTCAGGGTTTCAAAGTTTCCAGATTTGGTATTTAAGAAAAGCTTTATTAACAGAAAGGTGAATTGGGGGAGTACCAGATATGATTTGTAAAGCGTTTGTGGGTTAGGTCCTAAAGCCTTTCGTGATTTTTAAAAGATAAATTCTTTGAAAAGCGTTAAGTTTTTGGATATGACGAGATGTGAGCGAACCACCCCAAATTCCCGCGAGTGAGTGAATATTAACGTCGCACTGTTCAGCTACGCGAGGGCTTTCGGCAACGGACCACGTAATTTTGAACCATGGTCAAGTGACGTGGACATCACCTGAGAGGGCACCCCCTCTCCTAACTACCACACCAAAGGGAGGACGTTTCAGCTCTCGACAGATTTAACGTGCATCGCTGCCCTACACAGCGGGTCTTAAGTGGTACTGGGCTCGAACTCATGACATGTATGCCATGATCCAATACCTTGACCACTGAGCTGCCGCAGCCCCTCCAAATTCCCGCACCATAGATAATAATGGGTTCATTCACAGTAAAGTACCACAGTTTAAAATTTTTAGTTAGATTTGGAAAACAAGATTCTATTAAATTGAAGAGACAATTGAAAAATTCTCTCTTTTAAAAAATTAATATGAGGGAACCAAGAAAGCCGGTTGTCAATAATACGCCCAAGATATTTAATAGAGTCGATTACTTCTATAGTAACATTCTTGATTTTAAAGATAGGTTTCCTGCGAAACACAGTACCACCACGGGTTGCACACCTGAATGCGACTGAGAGAGTTTTTTCAGGAGAAATAACAAGTTTAAGATTTTTGAGTTAATTAGAGTTTTGAGAGATCAAGAATTGAATTGGTTTCAATTTCCAAAGTCCTTCGGGCCTTACCCATGGTGACAACAGCGTCTGCAGAATTAACAAATTTTCCAAGGATTGAAACAAATGATCCGCAACAACTGAGGACAGATTTGATGAATTGAGTGCAAAATTAGAATAACAAAAACCAACGAACCAAATAGGAATAAATAAATTTTTGAAAATAAAGCGGGGCATTGTAGTTGTGGAAAATTTGAAATAATATGGACCAATTTATAATATCAATAAAGACAAAAGATGTGTGGCCAGAAACTGTGGTGACAGGCCTCATAATTTTGAACAATTATTGAGTAACGAGCACGGAAACTGAGCTGGCACCTTCTCTACGAACTTCCACATCACGCCAGCGGAAAGACATTGAGCCTCGTCAAACTTAACGCGCATCATCGCCTTTACAGGAAGAGTCTTCATTGGTACAAAGGCTTTAGCTCATTACACATCGGTAACAAGTTCGCGGCCACAGCGTGGTATGGAAGTTTGGAGATTTGTGTGTAAGTTCAAGTGTCGTCTTCAATAGTGCACACAAAAATTTATCAAGGGAGGGGGGGATCCAGAGTAAGAAGTCCACCATTTTTGTTTCATGCCTTAATACGATGCCAAACGTCTCTTGATTTGGAGAACAAAAAAGCAATAAAAAAATAAAGTATTGAATTAATAATTAGCATTAACTAATAAAATAAAATGTTAACAACAAATACTACTTAATTAAATTTTACGTATTATATACACTCACACATGGACAAAAAAATTAGCTCACCAAGAAATAATTGCGGGATCGTAATGAAACTTGGTATGAGGGTACATGTCAGGGAGATATGCAAATGATTAGAAATGCAGCGTAATCGTACATTACATATAGCCGGTAGAGGGCGTTTAACGTCGTTCTCCGTGGAGTATAAAACAGGTAACCAAAGCTTGTTTGAGAGCGAGCCACTATGAAGATTTAGATAAAACTCCGGATACGGCAGAAAACCACGACATGAAGGAGATTCTCCGAGCTGCCCT
>BMAV01027657.1:0-29355 GCA_019973955.1 Trichonephila inaurata madagascariensis
ATAAATATTACAAATACAATTGTATTTGTACTCAGCAAATATTTCCAATGGAATTTTGTGTTAAAAACTTAAACAGTGAAGCATTTTTGTTGTACAATTAAGCTTACGATGTGTGCAATTTTACACACTGTAGATTTGAAGGTCATAAATTATTATAATTTTGCAATCTAGCTTCGGTAACTTCAGTTCACGTTCATTAATTTGCTTTTTGGACGTTTTCGGTTGTCACAGTTTCTTATAGCCAATACGTCTCGTAATATTGAACCACAGCAAGAAGACGTTGTCGACATTTGAGTAGGCACCCTATTCTCTGCAATCGATGAGACTGCAAAATTCCTCAATATCTATATTCATATTATCTTCATGTGTCCGGAAAAAAAAACTATCATTTCAATGAAAAATTTCATTTGTTCGAATCGGGCTTGTAAGGTAAATAAAAAACACAGAGGTATTGAAAGGTTTTCCCCATCTGTATTGTCTTCACAGCTAATCAATTAAGAACAAAAAAAAGGCTCACGATGAAAGGAAAACCATATCCCTTTGGGAATTTTAATATTCCAACCACCGATTCAACGACTGATCTTTTTTCTTCCCGCCTTGCCACGTTTCCTCCGCGAGCCATTCATCCGTGTTTAATTGTTTGGATGCGGAAATGCCAGCACCAGGTGTTTCTTCGGGGTTATTTTCTAATTAACGAGTTAATTAAACATTGTTAAATGTTATTTTCCCCGATTCTGCGTGTTCGGTTAATTAGTTGAATTGGCGATGGATGTTGCATTGTCAGGTTAAATGTCCGATGGTCGCCTTGATCTATGGATCGATACGTGACACATATTGGCGAACATTAAGAACTTTTTTAAGTGGGGTTTATTCAATGCCAAATTAGCAAAGATTTTTGGTCTCGCCATTTTTGACCACGATGCCATTGCTTGTGTTCCGTAGCTCAATAAATGTGCAATATGTGATCACATCTTCGAACTCGTGTTCAAATCCTGCTGCCTTTAAAATCAATCATGTATAGTGGGTGGCCATTGTAGACTAGTAATCTTGTCATTTCGAATTCTGGTGCCCTTGAAGACCCGCCGTGTAGAAGGGCTGATGCATGTTGTATCAAAAGTGGCTCAAAGTCCTCCTATTGGTGTAATATGGTAGTTTGCAGAGGTGGTACCAGCTCAGGTGTCGTCCTCGTCATTTGATCATAATGCAAAATTACGTAGTCCGTCGCCAATAGCCATCGTGTTGCTTACAGTGCGATGAAAAAAAACTCTCACTCATGTAGGGGGCCGCAGTAGCCTGAAGGTCAAAATAATGGACTTGTGGCCGGTGTGTCATGAGTTCGAGCCCAGTACCCCTGAAGACCCACCGTGTAGTGGAGGGGGGTGATGTACGTTAAATCTGTCGAGGCTGATACTTCCTCCCGTTGGTGTGGTGTGGATATTAAGAGTGGAGTGCAAGCTCAGGTGTCGTTCTCGTCACTTGACTATGGTTCAAAATGACGAGATCCGTCGCCAAAAGCCCTAGAGTAGCTGAATAGTGTGACGTTAGTATTTACTCACTCACGCAAAGAGGCTGATGCGCATTAGATCTGATGAAGCTCGAAATCCTCACAATGGCGTGGAGTGGAAATTAATATAGTGGGGTAAAGCTGAGATGTGTTCACATCATCAGATCGTGATTCAAGATTATTAGATGTATTGGTTGCGGCTAAAGGACCTTGTGTTTTAGAATAAAAAAGGCAACTGGAAAAACGTTATTTTTAACAAAATGATATATCATATGACGATACCATAGGTTTGGTGTTTACGTATAATACAGTCGATCAGTTTCTCCAAATCAAAAGGTGTCACCAATTCAAAAGATGTCGCCAAATGCTGTCTTCTTATTATAGTGTTTATACATGCTTGGGAACGAGTTTTCAGTGTTGGTTGAGTATCGTGGCATTTCGCAACGTCTTGATTTGACGGTATTGGTCGACAATAAGAACTATAAGATTTAATGCAATAATTCTTTGTGACCGCGGTAGCCGAGTGGTATAGGTATCGGATCGTGGCTGGCTTTGTCACGAGTTCGAGCCCAGTACCACTAAAGACCCACCGTGTAGGGCAGCGATGCACGCTAAATCTGTCGAGAGCTGAAACGTCCTCCCGTTGATATGGTGTGGTAGTTAGGAAAGAGGGTGCCAGCTCAGGTGTCGTCCACGTCACTTGACCATGGTTCAAAATTACGAGGTCCGTCGCCAAAAGCCCTCGTGCAGCTGAACAGTGCGACGTTAATATTCACTCACCACAATAATTCTTTATAACAATCTAGTTTTTTTCCGGTCTTACAGTCGGTGTTTGTTTTATTCTTTTCGATGTGTACACTTCGAGGGGCAGGGGACATACCTTTTATGAACAATTTGAGATAAATGCTGCGGAAGTGAAAAATATTTGCTACGTGTTTACAGATCTCTTTTGACTTTTAGCTATTATTATTTAAATCGTGTCAAGTGAAAAAGAAAACTTCCAAGTGAAGAGAACAACAAAGCAAATATATTTTTTAAAATAAATCGACTCTATCAAATTTGCATTTTTTTTTAATAAAATAGATTTAAGTATTCTCTGGAGATTAAACCTTAGAAGTTTTTTAAAATTTACAAAATGAAGGACAAAAATGAACAATTTTGTAGATACGAAAAGTTCATTTTATGTAGGAGAGATATTTATTTCTATTCACAACCTTTCTCCCGAAGAGATATACTTGTTGATGTTTATCATTATGTTTACTCTGTAGGGAAATCGCTGAGCGATATTTCACAATATTTGTTGTGATCCTTCTGTCTTTTGGAAAACATTAATTACGAAATATTCTTTGATATTCGCTTATCTTACGGAAGAAGACGAGAACTATTATCAATCGAGTATTTAAGAGCACTTGTTGTGGTCTAATGATATGTGTTATCACATCATGAGGTATTTGTTCCAGATTATTGTTTGAAAATCTATTATCAAAACATATTCATTGTGATTTCTCGTACGATATTTATATTTGAAAGCTCTACGAATTATTTATGTAAATTATTTGAATATGAAGATCTGCATGTGAAGGTACATTTCACTCCTGGTCATGGTCACGAACTCGTAGCCAGCGTTGTGGCGCATTTTCATGGTATCATTGAAGATCCCCGCTTAAAGGCCTGATGCACGCTAAATCTGCCGTGGCTCAAAGTCCAATCATTGAAGAGATGTGGAAGTTAGTAGAGAGAGGTGCAAGCTCGAGTGTATGTCACCCTCGTCTTTGACTTCGATTCAAAATTACGAGGTACCTCGGTAATAACCCTCGCATTGCTTTAAAATGCGAAGTTAATAGCGGTGTGATATCTATATAAACTAGTACCAAACATCACGCGAAGATCGTTTTGGCGTGGTCGATAAAGTACTGTGTTCGGAACGGAAGGTACACAGATTGAATCTTCCTTCCTTCATGTTCACTCGGTGGAAACAGTTCCCAGAGAGGAACAGTGGTCCACCGACTTGGTTAAAGCTGCAAAAGGGAAACAAAGCCAGTTCAAGTCAGTTATTTGAGTCATAGCCAAAAGGGATAGGTTCGAGATAGCGACATCTGTCTCGCAAGCTGTATAATGCATTAGGAACATCCATTTTACGGATATGCAGTCTCTCAGAGACAATGCAGGGGAGCTGTATGCCAGGTGCTCTGTAATCTGCATCCCTTTAACTGCGAAGCACAAAAAGATATTCTAGCATAGTGCTGAGTACACCTCCTTGGACAAAGGAAGATTGCGGGGGGAGCTAGTTCTTTTCAGTGATGAGTCATGATTCAGTCTGGATAGCGACTCGAGACATGTTCTTATCTGGAGAGAATACGGGAGTCGATATCGGCTTTCTAACATTGTCGAAAAGAACCACTATGGTTGAAGTGATCTGATTGATGGTCTCGGCAGGCATCATGGCAAACTGGCATACCGATCTTCATGTGTTCGATAGAGATACTCTGATAGGTCAGCGATACATGAACTAAATCCATGTACCCTATGTCAGACTTTTTCGTGGAATACACGGCGTTTCACTTTAGGACAAAAGTCGCCCACTGGGCCCATTGGTGGAAGAAACCCCAATCGGAGGATATTAAGGGTTTGGGAATTTGGATGCCTTTGACCTTAATCCCATAGAACATATATGATACATCCTTGGACACCCAATTGCTGCTTAAATATCAGTTCCAATGACGATTAATGAACTCAAGAGTGCCTTGGTGCAAAATGGGTGCGGCCCAGGTGTTAAAGGACCCGGGTAAACGGCGAAACATCGTGCGACAGTTGGGGTAGAGAATCATACACCCTTTTGGGGTATTTTTTCTCCGACGGAGGGTATCGGTCCGCTGTGCCGGTCAAGCGACCAGTTTCTTATTTAGGTTGCAGGTTGGGGCCATTTTGGTTTTACCACATATTGATCTTATGTCGGATGATTTTTTGGTTAGGTTTGGGTTTATTAGCTTCGTTCGTTTTTTTTGAAAAAAACCATTTGTCCCCCCACTTTTTTAACCCTAATATTAATAAAAAAAAATATATATATAGATATTTATATATAAATATATATATATATATATATATATATATATATATATATATATATATATATATATATATATATATACGAGGTGGGGCATAAGTCATCAACTTTTTTTCTTGTAGATATGTGAACGGATACAAACGTATTGTGTCGTTGAAATTCTGCAGCCATGGTGTGTATGCAGAACAACAGATGGCTTGGATAGCTGGTAGTAGCGCAGCGAGGGCTGTAAATCAATCTTTGGGTGAGTGTCGTGGAGGGAAAAACCCTTTTTTAGCAGCCCACTTACATCAAAATACCGTCTTTGAGGGAAAATGGGTGGAATATCACGTGAATTTGATCCCCAGTGACTTTGATCATCCCCCAAAATTAAGGAACCCAAAACGTGGTAGGCGGTTTGCAACACGAGGGCATTCTAATGCTGTGGGCCCAAAAGGCCCCTTCACAATGGGAAATGAGGTTAGGGGGATTCAGGGGCCTTTTACATGTTGGCAGGGTGGTGTTACTATCGAAATACAAGAGGGGTCTTTGGCCCCGCTTTCTGTCAACTTTATGTGTATTGATTGTCATTCTTTTTTCATCGTGAAGGCCTATTGCCCCGTTTTTACCGTAATAAATTAGTGTTTTCGGGATTTTAGTGCTATTCATTTCCCTAAAGTTAACACCTTTCCCTTCCTCTGGTTTTTTTACATTTTGAAACCGGACTGGTATTTTCAAGAAAAAAAATAGTTGCCATTACTTTTGCTCCAACCCTCGTGTAATATATATATTTAATAATTTTTATATATCTTGAAGGAAGCATTTTAACTTGGAACAAGTTAGGTTTGTTAAAATTTAACTTCCACGATTCCTTTATAGTTATGTAGGTGTCAATGTAATAGAAAGAAAAAAGTTTATTACTTAGAAAACTTTCGTTGGAAAACATATTATTAGCAACATGACGGAGGGCAGGTATACAACAATGAGAAGACACGACAAGAAAAAGTAACTGATTATTGTCCTCTTTTAGGACACTACGCCCAATCCCTTTTTTCAACCCTCAGAACCTTGTATCGGGAAAAGGGACATTTCAGTAACTTTCCTTAACTCATTGTCTTAAAGTTGATATGATGTCATTCAGTGACATCACTCCGAGATAAGTTTAGACGTATACCAGATACAGTTATAGTTATAAAAAATAGTTCAGGTTTTAAAAAAACTTTAACGTAAATACCTGAAGAATTCAGATCCAAAAATATTTGAAGCAAGCGAAAGATCGAGCGAATTAAAAATCTTTATATATATATTTAGAGCTAGAAATTATTATATGTGATTAATGGCACTTGTGTGTAACATTAAATGGAACAGGGTTCATCAGGTTATTATTAGCAGTAAAAAAGGCAATAATTTAGAAGTAAAAAAGCTTTCCTTGTTTTAGTTTTGAGTCTTGCGTGCGAAGTATTACTATTAGACTGATCATGAAAATTTTTAATCATTTATTTCTAACTTTATTATATACCGATACAGTCCCTCGATAATTGTAACGATTTTTTTAGTCTTAGCAAGACATTGTTCAACATGAAACGATTTTTTTATCGATCTTGTACCGAGTTAATTTTAAATTGTTCGGTTGATTTTTTGTTAAAAAAATTGTGACCTATTAACGTTATTTAAACATAGACAGTGGTGTTTATACAGTCACTCAAAAAAGTATTGGGACACTAGGCATGCATAACTGTAAAGCCATTTATAAAAATATTTATTACATTAAAACAAAAACAAAATGATTTAAGAAATATTTTAACATTTGGAGTACAGTATATAAGGAAAATTTTATTAGTATTATAGAATTATAATTTGATCTAGTTTTTCAAATATAATTCAAAAGCACACTGGAGTCAAAAAAGTATTGGGACACTTTTGAAATGAGAAATTTAACACATATACAGCGCATCAATATACTTTAATTCCACACTACTTTTTTTAGACTAGAAGTTTAAACACAAGTGTTTCAATTGATAAGATTATTTATAGAAAAATGGCGAGAAACAAAGATATATCGGTTGATGTCCAAAATCTCGTAATAAGTCATTAGAAAGAGGGGAAATCAATTTGCTGTATAGGAAAAATATTGAAATTGAGAGTATGTCTACTGTTTTTAACATCATTAACATGTTCAAGAAAACAAACAGTGTTGAAAACAAGCAAAGATCAGGGCGCTCAAGGATATTTAATGAACGTGAAGAGAGATGGATTATGTGAGACAAGTACACATTAATCCAAGAACTAGTGCATTAAAAATGACTTTGCAATGTAAAAGTAGGTTCGGAAAATCAGTAAATCCTGAAACTTTCAGAAATGTTTTAAGAAAACATAAGTATCATGGCAGAGTACCTTAAAGAAAGCCCAACATCAGAAAAACAAATAGACAAGCTAGGTTGGCATTTGCTAAAATGTATGTAAGGCAGCCAACAGAATATTGGGAAAATGTAATTTTTGTTGATGAAACAAATATAAACATTTTCGGATCGGATGAAAGAAAAAGTTTGGTGGGAAATCAAATGCAGCAATGCATGTAAAAATTACGGCCTACTGTCAAAATATGGAATTGGAAACCAAATTGTCTGGGGCTGGCTGCAAGGCAAGCTCTGGTTTCAGGAACTTACATTTTATTGATGGTATAATGAATAAATGTCTATCTAGACATTCTCAAGCGAAATTTAAAACAAAGCGCGAGCAAGCTTGGAATCTCAGGATATTATAAATTGCACCAAGATAATGACCCGTGACATACTGCAGATATTTGCAAGTAATGGGTCCTCTACTATTGTTCTAGAGTTATTAAAACTCCTGCACAAAGTCCAGACCTTAATCCCATTGAACATGGGTGAGATTATTTGCAGCCAAAACTGTATGAGCGCCAAATTTCTTACAAGCAGGATTTGAGAAAATATTTGGTCGAAGAGTGAACCAAAATTGATAGATCTTTTGCTAAAATTGATCAACCCAAGCCAAATAGACTTCAGAGGGGCATAAAAGAAGGGAGGGGCCCAACAAGATATTAATTTCCCAAGTTTGAATTTTTTTCCTTAATTTATTGGGAAGCATTCCAATACTTTTTGAGCACGATTTTTAATTCGATATCTTTTATTTTTCAATTTTAACCATAATTGTACTAATGTATGAGTTTTTTTTCAAATTATTATTATTTGTATTTAACAAAAGAACGTTTAATTTTTTTTTTGGTTTCATTTGTATGTTTTAGAAAAATATTCGATAAAAAAACTATGAACTGGTAGTGTCCCAATACTTTTTAAGACTGTATTATAAATTAGAACAAAAAAATCAAATTATTAAACGTATTAAAGTTTTTTTTTTCCAGTGGTTTTTTTTTTAAAAAAGTAGAGTTTTAAAAATTTTTAAAAAATATTAAAATTTTAAATTAAAAAAACAATGGCCTTGTATTCGATTACAAGTCAAACATGGCTAAATGTATGTTTTTCAATTCTTTTCCAGTTTATTAAGCCCCCTTTTTAAACGGAAAATCCCTTTTTTGACATTATTTTTTTTGTTATTAATTTTAAAAAGGAATATATTTTTAAAAATTCTTTAAAACCCCAAAAACTTTAAAAAAACAAACTTTTCCGAATTTCAAAAAACTTTAAACTTTTTTTTTTAAAAAAAGCCCCCTTCTTTTGTATTCATTTCCATAAAGAAATAAGATTTTTTATGGAACAGAATAACTGTGTAATTTTGTGATGCAAAAATAAATTATGATGAAGAAGGGAGAGTCCACATTTCTCTACCTCTTAGAATAGAGCGACTTTAGATCAAGTTAAAGAGATTAAAATATAGTGAGTTAATTATATAAATTGAATATATATATAATATATTTATTACAATGCTATATATATATATATATATATATACAGTTTAAATGTCATTAGTAGATATATCTTTATGGTATATAAGAATGTGAATTTTTTTCTTTTTCGAGAAGTCAGAAAAAAACCCTATGAGAAATGTAAAAAACGGAAATATATCATTTTAATCGTCGGTTTGACATCTTTCAAATTAAGTTCACACAAATACATATGCTTAACAAAAATTCATTCGAATTTCAAAATGACGTAAGTAACGAAATTGAAACCCAGTGGCTGAGTGGTACCATTTCGAGCTTTCACCCCACAGGTCCGGGGTTCAAATCCCGGATTGGGCAAGGTTGACTCAGCCTTTCATATCTTCGGTGGATTGATAAATGAGTACCAAGCTAGCTTGGGAACTAAACACCAGGGGTTTGCTGTCAGACAGACCACCTGTTCGGGTCATTTGCTCATGCCTTCAGTGCCTAAGGTCATGAAAACTGAGATGGGCATAGTAGGCCTTGAATTTAGTTTAAATGACGAAATGATATGAGAAATACACTTTTTCATGTTGTTATCTGTTTTATTAAGCCTTTCTCCTATTCCTTGTTTACGGATGGGCTTGTTATTCTAAAAAATATATACCTGGTGCTAAATAATATGTTTTAGTTACTGTACGCAGTTGTCTTTAGATGAATAATTGAACACTCGTTTTTAGATCAAGTATGCTAAGCGAGCGAGATCTGTGAATTCATATTCTTCTGTTACAAAAGATTTGTAAAAGAATTTTCAAATGTTAACAAAAATTATAAATGCTATTCCACAAAGAAATTTTCTGACAAACATAGTACAAAACAATTCAACACATTTTATATACAGAAGAAACGGAATTGTTCCTGCCGAGTCATGAGTTCGAATTCTAGTGACATCGAGGACCCACTGTGTACAAAAGATGATGTATGTTAATTCTGTCGACGCTCTCTTTGGGGGAGTAGAAGTATGTTAGTTGAAGAAACCAACTTAGGTGTCGACATTGTCAAAAAACGTGGTACAAAATTTCGAAGGGCATCGCGAATAGCCTACATGTAGCCTCGTAATAAACAACCAATCAATGCCACTGAAAATTGTCCCTTAGGAAGTGTTGTTTGTTGCTATTATGTAGTTATGATTCAAATTTTTAAAAATATACGAGGATTGGGGCAAAATCATGGCAACTATTTTTTCTTGAAGATACCAGTTCGGTTGGAAAATGACATATACAGACGAAAGGACAAGGTGTTAACTCAAGTGTGGACAATGAATAGCACTGAAATATTGTAACACTAATTTAATACGGTAGTATACAGGGCAATATGGCCTTCACAGTGCAAAAGAATGACAACACAATACACATAAAGTTGACATGAGAAAGCTGGGCCTAAAGACCCTCAATGTAGTCCCCTGCTACTGTCACCACACACTACCAACGGTGTGGGAGGGGCTTATCCTCACCCCTCAGCATTTGCCACCCCCATGGGGAAATCGGGGTTACCTGTTGGCTTCCCCAGCATTCCCCAATTCCTCTGGGGGTTCCCAAATCCCCCCTACCACGTATTGGTTCCTTAATTTAGGGAATGAGATAAAGGGTCCGAGCAAAATTTTTCTCCCTTGGGGGAAGGCAGTGTGCGGCGGGCCAACCGGGTTACTTCCATCTCCCCGCCCTCATCAATTGGCTGTTTTCCCCCGGCCCTCCTGCGCTATTTACCAGCTATCAAAGATCCATCTGTTTTTTCTGCATCACCATGGGGGGCAAAAATTTCCCCCGGGGCCCCGTTTGTGATCCCTTCACATACCTACAAAAAGAGTTGCCATGACTTATGCCCCAACCCTCGTATATATATTTATATATATATATAAAAAGAGAAAAAGGGGTTCACTTTAAAGGCAAAGTGTACTGTTGGTCATACCCCAAATTACAATTTGATCCAATTTGGGCAGATATTTATGAGGACAACCCTTTGCTCTCTACTTCCCCTTTTACCCCTTAGAAAGATCTTTCCTATAACCCCCAATAAATTGAGTGTGTTGTTGTCCACCAAAACCTTAGAATGTCATCGACTGGGCGGGTCCCATGCTTTCACCCTCTTTCCACTGGGTTACAGTTTAAAGACAATATTAATATTAGGACAAAAAAGAAAGGGGCATGACCCTTCCCTTTTAATCCTTTACAAATTACTTGTCCTCCCTGATTTTGTCACCCTCAAAAAGAAAATTTTATCTCCCCTAAAAATTACAATAAGAAAAAGAACAGTAAAAAGAAAAATGTTATCAATAATCGCCATTCTATGCATAGACCATCAGAAGTTATCAAAATTGCTCTCTAAAGTGTTCTTATAGGATCCAATGACCATAATTGGTTCAAATTTAGTCTATGTTTGATTTAACTGATTTCCAGGGGTTTGGAAATCTTTTAAAAAACCTTTTGGGACTTTTCCCCTCTAAATGGAAAGAAGGGGACAACTACTACCCCTATCAATGAATTCCCCCAAGCTACGCCCCTGGGGTTTTAACTGAAATCCCCTAACAGGGGTTTTATCTAAAAAAGGGGTCAAGGTTTTTTTTTAAAACAAAGGGGGGTTTCCCGAACCCCAGCCACACCGGGGCGGGGGTATAAAAGTTATTGAAGCTTCCTTTGAGGTTGAATTAGAACTAACACACACACATTCTCTGACCATTTAAACCCCGGCATAATTAAAACAAAATTACAATTAAACGCCCTTCAAAACAATTCCTTTAAAAAGTTTTCCCCCTTAATATCGTCGTAATACTAAAAAAAATATTTATAAATCCTTTAAATGGCCCTTTTTTGGGTTTTCTTTTTTTAAATATGTTTTCATTTGGAAATCAATTTGCTTGTACCCCCAAAAGTGAATTTAAATGACCCCCAATTCCCGGGCTGAGGGACTTCGTGGCAAATAAAAATTTAATTGGAAGAGTATGGATAACTTAAGGGACTCTATGAAAGGTTTGATATAAAGTAAAATTTTTGTCCTATATTTCCAATATTATGAGATTTGTTATAAAATTTTAAAAATTTAGAATAAAAAATTTTTGGGTTAAAACATAAAATAAAACGTAGTAACTAGTGTGGCACGATGGAAGTCGGTCCAATCACCGGATGTGGCCGTTTATGCAGATTAAATTGGAACGGAATCTAGCGGCTACATACAATAACTTGTCTAAAATATGGCTTGGTTTTGAAGGGTGAAGGGAAAGAGGGACGTCTTTTTTGGGGCTTTTGGGGGCCCCGGGGCCCAGGGGCATCTTTGATTTTTGAGGGGCCTTGAGCCCCTATTTAAAAGTAGGACCTAACTGTGATCTTTAAAGTGTACAGTATGCATTGTCAAATACTCGTATAAACGTTAATTGGAAACAAATAAATGTGCATAGCTCACAATCCCACAAACCATCTCGACCGACGGCAACATTTCTACTAAATGATTTGACTGATCTTTTATGGTATTAGGCCTAGGCATGGACAACGGCCATCACATAAAGGTCATGCCACTGTTTCTAGTTGACATGTAGTTTGAAATTCCCTGTTTTTCGGAGAATATGTACCGAAATAATATTCGAACTTAAAAATTATTCAGATTATGATCTTATTAAGGACGAGCCAGAACGAAACGAGGGCCCCATAGAGTATGAGGCCCCGAGCCCAGTTGGCCCATGCCTTAAGACGTCCCTGGAGAGATGAAAAGTGAATGCAACACATTTTCCGTAGCTTTGAGCGGAAGCCAGTATAATGATTTGTATTGTTGAGGAGATAAAGTACACTATACACATAAAGGGAATTCATTATTGTTTATAAATGAATTACCCACAAGTTATATTTTTGTTTAAGGTCACATTTACAAAATAATCTTATTATATAATGCTTATCCATTTACAGGACACAAAGTCAAATTTGCAATTTTCAATAATGAAAGGAAATAGAATTATTTCACTCAGGGGGAGAGGGCAGGGCCGAAATTTTGGTATAAAAAGGGATCCATAGACACAGGAAGTTTTGGAACCACCGGTTTAAGCAAACTCGCAGAATGTCCAAGATCTTTTGTGTCTTTGGGTAACAGGTATGTTGAGAACAGATGCACATCGTTTGGCTGCGATATATGAATGTCGGATTTGGGGTGAATTAATCGACATTTAAAAAAAACTAGGCATATTAAATTCTAAACCATTATCAACCTGTAGGGGAATAATTTGTTTACTAACAAAAAAATTCTCTTTTTGTTTTCTTTATTAAACACTTCCGGGGCTATCTGTTTCTGCCTGGACACAAAAGTTCGCTACCACCGTAATTTCCGATTACATTTAGATGACAAGGTTGGCTTCTGAGCAGAGCTCTCCCTTCTGCAACCCTTTCCATGTCTAAAATCTTTCCTTTTGAGACAATAGCAAGCAATCAGTGATCGTAGTAAGTTCATAATTCGGAAGACCAACAACAGAAGCAGGGATTGCTGACACATCTGCCGATATTGAAATTAAAGCTTCCGATTGTGAATCGCCAATCAAATGGAAGACCCTTGGCAGCACGAGTGTGTTGTACTCGATTCTCAGGCGATTTCCGCTCCCACTTTCTTTCCCGGTAATTAGAAGCAATTTGGGTGGATCGTGACGTGACGCTGCCGGTGATACGCATCAAGTATTGACCTCTGGGGATGACGTCACGCGCGTGCTTAATGAGGGACGCCGCCATCGACTGATATGTCAACAGCAGAAAATTGGTCTGTGTTTTGTAGACACACTTTTTGCTTGAACGGACAAAGCACGAAATAAATTTTCTAGGCTGTACAGTTATATTGCACAGTACATAAAGGAAAATTTTTCCACAAGAATGCACTGACCATGGTTTGCATCACTGTGTTGTTTTTAGTGCAGCTGCATTTTTGTCTCTCTTCGATGGTCGATGTGAATTTTATTTAAAATCATTTGAAATCAGAAAATTCTGAATAGTTCAATGTAAACTTTAAGATTGCATTATATGTAGAAAATATCAATAATGTATGACCTTATAGGATTCACTTCTTAAATTAAGAGGATATGGTACGATTTACGCAAAAAATTTTAATTTACGGATTTTTAAAATTTTTTGATCGTTTCCTATGTGTGTATACTATGTAAAACAGATTTTGTGCTCTAAATTTCATAAAAAGCTGGTCATATAATTTTTTAACGAAAAAACTTAAAATTTGTGAAGTGATATTAAAATGCTACTCCTCCAACAAAAATTTGCGTACATGCATGAAATTTGATTTACAAGTACGTCAAACTATGTATAACAAAAGTTGGTATGGGTTTTGCGATGACATGATTGGTATTCGCGCAATACCTCTTTTTATGAATGCTTATTGAAAATTCCTAATTAAATTATATTATATTAACCTATAAATTCTCTCTGAGTTCAATTATTTTTAAAAAAATAAGTATTGCTTTGATTCAAAAATGCATACGAACTTTTGTAACATGTACTATTGGCAATAGGTAAAATAATTTAAAGCATTGGGCACAATAGAAAAGAAGCCTTAGCATTTTAAATGAAGACAAACTAGACAAAAGTTTTGATTTGCCATAGGGATGTGAATAAAAACGAGCGTAAAAGCTATCATAATTCTGCGATTCTTAAGTTTAGAGTTTTTAAATTTTGTGAGAGGTTATTCTCTCTCTCTCACACACACAAAAGTATATAAAGGATAATTTAGACTAAAAAACTTAAATTTTATTTTTTGACCGATTTTGGTCAATTGAATCGTACTGTGTCCCCTTAAAAAAGCTAAATAAATACTCTTTATATAGGATTTATTTTGGCTACACATTTCTGGCTATTTTTGGTTATTTGGCAGACTGAATAACCTGATACCATTCATGAATATCATGTTAGAACCATCAATAATTCATATAATGAATAAAAGTAATGTTATATTTCCTGAGTATGTTTGTTATTCATAAAAACAATTATAATTCGGAGATATATATGTTTTTTCAACTAGCAGATAATAATATGCTGGTCTTTTTAATTGTGACGTTCATTCGACAAATTCAGAACCGTGCTAGACGAGGGCTCATGGTTGTGAACTCGTAGCAGATGTTGCTTCTGTCGTGTCGTGAGTCCTGGTGCCACTTAAGACTTGCCGTGTAGAGGGGCTAAGACACGTTAAATATGAGGGGACAATACTGCAGGTAGAAGATGAAAGGGGAATAAAAAATGTAAAGAGGGAATATACTGAAGTGTGTGTATGTGTAGAGCTTATAGAATTATTTTTTTAATAAAATCCCTTTTAAGCACTTATTTGCCGAAATTTTTATTACATCTTGAAAATGTATGATTCATAAACTTTGTTCTTATATCGTTGGGGGGTCTAATTATCAGAATGCGTAACTCCTTCTAGATGAACTTTACAGGAGCAAGTAAAAACTGTTTATCTTTGCTATGTAGGAGGTAGGTGCTTTTATTATTAACTCAACAAATTAATAATCGATAATTTTGTACGAAATATGTGAAGTAATCCAACGGATAGACTTCAAAATACTCCACTAGATGGTATTAAAGTCTTATTTCGCTATTTTAAGGAGTTAGGCATTCGGAATTAAGTCGACGACAGTAGCACATAGGAATTTTTCAAGGTCCGGGGTCGAAAGTTCACCATTCTTGTATCATGCTCCTTTTGATTTTGTCGATTTTCGGGAAAAAAACACAGTAAAAAACTAATTATTGAAAAAATAATTAGCATTAATTAATAAAATTAATCATTAATAACAAATACTTAAATAAATTTTACGTACTATATGCTTAGAATTATAATCAATCGGAAAAATATCAAGGGCTTTGGGGAGGGGTCCGCCCCCCTCCCCTTGTGTGCACCACTGGTCGACGATATATATGAGGCCGCGGTAACCGAGTGATCGGTGTTGTCGAGTCGTGGGTTCAAGTTCACTCGTGTAGAAAAACACGTTAAATCTATTAAACTTTAAAGTCCTCACGTTAAGGTGAGGGAGGAAGTTAGGAGAGGGGATGTCAGAGTTCAGGAGTGGTATTCGTCGCTTAATTTTAAGCTTTGATCAAGAGATTCGTCGTCAATAGCCCTCGCGTTGCTTTAGAGTGTGACCTTAATAAAAAATCAAATGAATTAAAAGTAATGTAGGTAATATATAGAATGGTATATAAGCAAGAAGCATTATTTGGAAATGATTTTTTTATGTTTAAAAATTGGAATGTTGTAGTCATTGATTAGTTAAATTTAGATTGTTGTTGTTTTTAAGACCCTTTTATAAGCTTCACTTGTATGTGTATGTCATGGAATCTTTGAATTAAATTTTTACCCGCTTTAAAAGGTCAGATTTATTCAAAATTTTGCTCACTTGTCCAGGACCGATGACATGGCCGCGGTAGCCGAGTGGTATAGGTATCGGACCATGGATTGCCTTGTCACGAGTTCGAGCCCAGTGTCACTAAAAACCCGCGGTGTAGGGCAGCGATGCGCGTTAAATCTGTCGAGAGCTTAAACGTCCTCCGGTTGGTGTGGTGTGGTAGTTATTAGAGGGGGGTGCCAGTTCAGGTGTCGTCCACGTCACTTGACCATGGTTCAAAATGACGTGGTCCGTCGCCAAAAGCCCTCGAGTAGCTGAACAGTGCGACGTTAATATTCAATCAATTCACGCACACTCACTCCATTATCCTGTTCAGGATCATCAGGACTAACGATTTCCCATTTTTAGATCTTATTTCGAATCTGGCGACTCATTCCAGATCCCATTTCCAAACTTGGCGACTAAAAGATTAAGTTACAACTTAGTTTGATTAGCTATAAAATGGTGTATTTTAGTTTTTTAAAACTGTAATTTATTTTAATCTGCTATTTATGAATACTGAACAATTCTGTACAGCAAGAA
Source organism: Trichonephila inaurata madagascariensis (assembly GCA_019973955.1). Lineage (NCBI taxonomy): Eukaryota > Metazoa > Arthropoda > Arachnida > Araneae > Nephilidae > Trichonephila > Trichonephila inaurata. The sequence goes on from BMAV01027657.1 coordinate 16,340, forward strand.
AATTCTTATTAACTAAAAGGTCGTAATACTGGTTATTAAAACAAGCGCATTCCTTATACTTATTGACAGTTTCATTCGTGCATTTATAGACACTAAGCTAATTTTAGAAAACAAAATATCAGCCTGTTAATTTGAAATAAAAATAATAAAAGATTGATAAAAAGCAAGAAAACGTCACCGATAAAAAATATTTTGTCATCAAGAAAAAGGGCATACATGGGAATAACAGACTTATTGCTCCATTTTCCATAAAATCGTAAGCGCATGCATTACAAAGGAGTAAGAGATTAAATATTTTGTCTTTATGAACATACCAAATTTTGTAAAAATGTTATTTGTACAGTACTTTATTTGAATAACCTGAATAAAGTTTTACAAGACCTTCGTGTTGAGGAAACTCGAAGTCGAATGGGTAAGAAGAAAAAACACTGTGAACAGGATTCGATCACGCAAATTATGAAGGAAATAATTATAACAATCGTGAAAATGGAAAACCTACATTTTCATATAAGGAAGGAATGACTATTGAAATCAAAATAAAATCTATTTTGGAATGTTTTCCAAAAGGAATTATAAAAACCACAACTTTACTTGCATACGAATGTACAATCCTTAAGATATCCGACTACTTTCGGGGGGAACCATGATTTTAAAAAAGTGCATAAATGTATAATTTTCATGATATTTAGTGTCACTTAGATTAGAATACATGTATACAATTGTTTTAAGGACATTATGACAAAAATTATTTAAATACAATATTTTGGCAAAAAATTAACTTAGAATAACCTTTTTCCAAATGTTCTCCTTTTGTAAAAAATGCTTCTGTTGTATTAATATTTTGCCTGTATATAGCTCAGATCTCTGTACAGAGGCTCAACTATGATTTTTGAAAAATTCAAATTATTTTCAGAGTTACAACCATTTGAAATAATTATCGGCGTATTTTCTTAAAATTTCTCCCCTCTGTTGTCGTAAAACATGGATAAACCCGCTTCTAAGTTATGTATTTCAAACATTCTAGAGTTGAGCCTCTGTACAGAGCTATACACAGGCAAAATATTATAATAATAGAAGCATTTTTCACAAAAGGAGAATATTTTGAAAATGGGTCATTCCATGTTCATTTTTTGTCAAAATATTGTACTTAAATAATTTTTTATTGTAATATTATTCTTAAAACAATTTTATATACATTTTCTAATCTAAGTGACACTAAATATCATAAATATTATCCATTTACACGCTTTTGCAAAATCACGGTTCCGAACGTAGTCGGATACCTTAAATAGAGTTGACTGGATTTCCAATTAATAAAGAGAATTAATATTTTTTGAGGAAAGTGCAGTATATATACTGTTACATATACACTAGCCGTTACCCGGCCGCTTGGATGGGTATTTCATGATGTTTTAAAACTATGTATTGCTTTAAAGTTATTGACAGAGAAGCTTAGCTTTCTTTCTTTAAATCTTATAGCCATTACTTCTTAATTAAAAAAAGGACAGGACGAATTTCTAAAAGGGAAGTATATTTATCATATACACCCTCGTATCCCCCTCCGTTGGGCGTCAATTTCCACAAAACTCGCTCTTAACGGATCTCTACGCAACAGAAGAAACATATGTACAAAATTTTAAATCTTAAGGGGTCTAATGGCTTAAAATTTTGCAATTCCTACTATTAGCTCGCACTGTCTCTCTATATATTTATTTATTTATATATTTGTATATTTATTTATCTTGGTGGAATTTTCAATCGTTAATAAAATACATTTTAAAGCGCTAAATTGAGCTGAAATTTTATATACAGGATCATTTTGGATGACATACAATAATTTAATTATAATTAATAAAAATTAATGGATTAAAACTAATTATTTAAAGAATTACAAATACAGCCACGTTGGTGACTTAGCGACCCTTTTGGCGATTTGTGTCAAAATTTGTGTGAAAAGGTTTTTTTCTCACGTGTTAAAGCATTCAGTTGGACTGAAATTAAAAAGGACAATACGATACTTTAATGATAATTAAAAAAAACTAATTACCACTTAGTGTTGTAATTCTGTCCTATGTATATACATATTTATATTAATTGTAACTATTTAATAAAAAGTAGCTAAAATAAAATTTTTCGTTGTTGATCTAAGTAGGAATTGACTTAAAAACTAATTTTTTATACTACTTGTTTTTAACCTAAAACACCTTTATAACCTCCCTAAGGAATGGATTTACACAAAACCTGTTCTCAGTGAATTTCTACCCAATAAAAGAAACATACTTGCCAAAGTTCTAGTCAGTAAGTCTTATAGTTCAAAAGCGGGAATTTTGTCTGCAATGATCCCGCCAGCCCTCTTAGAAGTCAATATCCACAAAACCTATTCTTAGCGGATCTCTACTCAACAAAAGGAACATTCTTGCTAAATTTCAGTCGGTAGGTCTAATAGTTAGCCCTAGGCAACATTGTCTTTTTGTAAATTATCATTTATTACTTGAGTGGTATCTTTTTAATTAGAACTGAAAAAAATTAAATTGAAAACTACCAATGGATAAAATGCCACATTGGGTTTGGAAAATATTTTAAAATACATATTTAAATATGCATATTTATCCCCATTTAACATACTTTGATTAAAATAAAGCGAATTAAAATTGTTATTTTTTATTTCCAATGACAGATTACAAGGCAACTGCAAACAAAATGGAAATTAAAAAATGAGAATGATAAATGATGAATGATAAATTTAATGAATTAAAGTTATCGAAGAAGATATTTAAAAGACGAAATCAGGATGAACAAATGAAACTTGACTACTTTTTTAAATTGATTCCAACGGCCGAGTTTGTAGTATTTTTCGCGTATTCAGAATAAAAATCTAGAATCGCTTGTTCTCTAACCTGGAACGAATGTTTCTATTCTTCAAGAAAACATATAGAGCAGTTTCATTTATTGTTTACGATAAGTAAATATTTTTTACTGAATATATACAAAAGAACAATACCATTATCATTTTGCTATCCATTAAAATGTTCTGAACTATTTGTCTTTGATCGCTTAATAGACTTAACGTTTTTATACAATTGCATATTTAAAATTGCTCTATTTTGTACAGCAATTACTTCAAATAACGTTTTAATGATATTTACTCGAAAAATAAACAGTCGAAGAGTAGCTTTAAAATGCGACTTTAACAAACAATCCATCACAATCAATCGAAAGTTGATAAAATAAAAATATTCCCCTTGAAAGTAAATTTAACTGCAACTGTCCGTTGACATTCAATTTCAGTTCAGATACTTTCACTGTGTGATTCATGCCTTTACCTTGAAATACTCAACGTGAGTTACAATAATAACAAAATGCGAGTAGAACATTTCTCTTTTACATCTGAGTAAATACAAATTTTACAGAATTTCTTGAAAATTTACTTTGGGGCGGGGAAAACAATAGATTTACACATTTAAATGTTACTTAATTACAATTTTAACTGGGTTTATTATAGATACCCGGGGATAAAATTGAATAAAACTATTTTTAACAGACGTTTGTGTTGAGAAATGTTTGGATCCTCGGTTGTTGATGCAATCACATTTATTGCTTTATCTAACGATACTATGAGAAGTATCAAAATATTATCAGAAAATATGAAATGTGGTATAGGTTAACACGCAAGATACAGGAATCGAGAATTTTTGCAATCCAAATTAAAGAGAATCAGGTGATATTTTCTAAAAAGACCATAATAATTTGTTCCGTATGACATAGTGGCTTTACTTTGGAAGAAAAATAAGTGTGAATATTAAAAGATAGTATTGTATCGTATAGAACTGATTTCATACAAAGTGTTGAAAGTTTTATATATAACGCTCTTAATTCTCTAATATAATAATTACTTTTATCTTTATATTTAAATATTATTGTAAATAAATAATAATAAAAATGTTATAATGAGTTTATGTTGCGCAGTTCTTCAATGTTAAACAAAGTATTTTTGTTATGTAACACACTGCTTGTCGATTTTTCACACGTTTTACTGATCCGTGAGCTAAAAAATGTTGAGATATATATACCGTATTTTCTCGAATCCAAGTTTTGTCCAACTATTTTTCCAGTGTTAATGCTACTGAAAATTGGGTGCGGCTTAGAATCGAAGGCAAAACATTTGTTGGATGGGGGAAACTGAGTTTCCACCCCTTTCAAAATGAAAAATGTAACCATCCATTCTGGCCTCTTACATCGATGACATAGCCCATTCTGCATTTTAACTCCAGTATTTAGTCTATCCTAAACATCCCCTCAGGGGGCTCACCTTCTTTAGGTGGGTACGGGTGTCACAATCCCGAGGTACCCTAGTGATCTTTTCCTTTTCCCAAGGGGTTTACTAACTTTGGTAAACACGGATGTCACGACCCCGGGGTACCCCAGTGATCCTTCTCTATTTTCGACCCTCCATCTTGTCATCCAATTTCTCCTTTTCTTCTTTTCCCGTTCAGACCACAGACCTATGGATGTTTGGCGCAGTATAGCCAAAACTGGCTCTTGCGCCATAAAACACCAAACTCATCATCATCATCTATCCTAAACATCGTTATGGAGCTCGTATTTACAAAATTTTTATAGATACACGCTTTCTTTTAATCACCTAAACATCAAAGATATCGGTAATAGCATCAAGACGAGTTCACTATGATACAAATATGAAAAGGAAGGTAATTTTATACACAGAAAAAAACGGAAACACAGCAGCGGCCACTGAAAATTTAACACGGGTGAAATAAATATACGCCGATGGCGTAAACAAAATAATATAATTTTTCTTGCAAATGTTCAGCATTCTTTACTACTTCTTCTGAATTTTTCTATAACACATTCATTAAAAAAATATGTTGCATAACAAATGCATTGGACAGCATAGAAGACAACAGCGTGTGGGAAAATGGCGACGCCGACATCAGTTCCAAAGTCAGCTGTGACAATGGGAGCGACGGTTCATTTTCAAAGCATGATACTGATGGTAAGAGTCATTATAGGTTCATGCATGTATTTTTGAAAGTTTTTAATACTGGTAAAATAAATTAATTATTAACTTCTTATTATTTCTCATTTAATTTTTTTGAAAAAAATTTCTAAAGTATCGGATTTTTCGATGAACCTTTTACACAATTTATTATTTTTTCCCCTCTAAAACGTGTTGGGAATTGGGGATGCGACTTAGAATCGATGACAATAGTTTCTTGCAAAAACGTTTTGAGAATTTGGAGTGCGGCTTAGATTCGAGTAAATACTATATAATTACTGGTAATCCTAGATACTCAATAAGAATCAACAGAACTAAAGCTTTTCTAATGGAATTTCAGTGGAATTTTAAGTGGTTTTCATTTCTTGAAAAATGCTTGGTTCTCTAAAAATAATTGAATAATTTTTTTTTTCTTTTTTTTATTAAATTTTGAGAGTTTTGTGCTTTGGTAAAAATTTAACTTTAATGCAAACAAGTATATATATAATATAAAAAAAAATTTCTTAAGTCAATTCCTACTTAGATCAACAAAGAAAAATTTTTTTAGCTGCTTTTTATTAAATAGTTACAATTAATATAAATATGTATATACATATAACAGAATCACAAGATTAAGTGGTAATTCATTTTTATTAATTATCATTTAAGTATCGTATTGTCATCCAAAAAAATCGTGTATATAAAATTTCAGTTCAATTGAATGCTTTAAAACGTGAGAAAAAACCTTTTCAAGTTTTGACACAAGTCGCCAAAAATGATACCAATGTGGTTGTATTTGTAATTCTTTAAATAATTAGTTTTAATCAATTAATTTATATTAATTATAGTTAAATTACTGTCTTGTCATCCAAAATAATCAAGTATATAAAATTTCAACTCAATTGAACGCTTTAATAACGATTGAAAATTCTATACCAAGATAAATAAATAAATATATAGAGAGTGTAAGCTAATAGTGTAGGAATTGAAAAAGACAATATGCTTCTTATTAAAAACAATAAATAATAATTTTTATTTTATAGAAATAAGAATTTAATCTAGTTTTTCTCTTACATGATTTTTTTCTGCAAAAGTTTTCTTCTTAAAGCTATCTTTTTTTTTTTTTTTTTACAATGTTCATGTTCATAAATATTCATGTTTTCATTCTGAGAGCTGAATCATTGTACAAAATACACTAAATGATGAACATCACTATATACCATATATTTTCACGTTTATTAAAATTTTATATTTTGTACAGAATCAACTCAATCTTCCTGGATTTCTCAAGAAGAAATTATTTTATGCAGTGACAATTTCTAATCCGGTAGTTTAGCTTGGATGTTTTAATCGATGTCAGATGAGTCATTCTGGTTGAATGATTCTCTCATAGATGACGCCACGATAGAAAATACGTTTTTGACTTGGCTGGAAATACATGAGAAGAGTTGAGAGGAAATCAAAATACATAGACCACTTCCTGAATCATGAAAAATATATTCAAATCATATACAGTATTTAATCTGCTTTATTCTCGAAAAGTTTTCCTTTCATTCCCGCATAACAATTTATTGCAGGTTTGAAGAAATTTCCCAGCTGTGTTCCAGAAATGTGAAATGAGTCTAAGGTTGAAAAATACATTATGTACCGTAAAATCCGGCGTATAACGCGCACTTTTAACTCAAGAAATAAGATTGAAATTTAGGGGTGTGCGTTATAAAAAATAAACCAAAGCTTTAAAAATGAAACTTAAAAAAGTTGACCATAGAAGAAAATTAGACTTCAACTTGTATCGAAATACGATTTATTTAAAAAAAAAATGACACTCCTTATGAACTTAAAAGAGTTGTAGTACTAGAAGTATACTATTTTTTCTAGAGGTTGGAATAATACCTAGAATAAATCACTGCAAAACATAAGAACATTGTGCACGTACATTTCTGGTTTCTTCGTAAAAAAGGGGGTGCGCGTTTATACGGCGAATATACCTAAAAATTAAAAATTTCAGCTTGGAAGTATGGGTGCGCGTTATACACCGGATTTTACGGTACATAGTTTTTCTAAATTTAGAACGACACAATTTTTTTTAAAAAAAATACCTAACATGTAGCCAGAATTTTATTTTCTATTATTTATAAAATACTATCCTTATCTCACAGATATTCCAAAACATAAAACAAACAACATTCGAATATGAGTGAATGAAGATAATGATTGATATAGTCAGAGGAAAAAAATAAATGAGCAAAAAATTTAATTATTTTTGCTCATGTGACTCGTGTGTTGTGCGTTTGACCCGAAAATGTTTTTAAAAAAAACATGAAATGTTATTTCATAATGAAATTAATTTAAGACATTCTTTTTGGCACATTCTTCGGGCGATATGCGCCAGATTCAGGCTATCCTGATTCCCCCTCTGTTCCATCCCGAGGTACCCTCTCTAGTGATTTTTTCCTTTTCCCAAGGGGTTTACTATCTTTGGTAAACACGGGTGTCACGACCCCGGGGTACCCCAGTGATCCTTCTCTATTTTCAACCCTCCATCTTGTCATCCAATTTTTTTCTTTTTTTCTTTTCCCGTCCAGACCACAGACATATGAATGTTTGGCGCAGTATGGCCAAAACTGGCTCTTGCGCCATAAAACACCAAACTCAACTCAACACCCCCTCTTTTCCTGTGGGGTTCCTCCGCGGGCTTTTCGTTTTATGGCGAATTTTCCACTTGGCTAATTTAAATATGTGTTTTTATCTTTGCTTTGAATTTTTACAATTTACCGATGTATATTTTTAGTATCTATTTGTTTTTAACGCCCCTCCGGTATAGCGATTAGTGACGCTGACCCCTGTTCCGTAGAGCCTGGGTTCGAATACAGGAGAAGACATGGTTGTTTGTAAATGTATAGTGTCTTTGCGGCATAAGGGTACTCTAAATAGCCGTCGAGCCGCAAATCTTCTCGTGGGGTTGGTGGAAGGGAAAGAGAGGTGGGAGGCCCCTGACTACCACCAGGGTTCTGTCTCAAAATTGGGGCAGAAACGAGTATAGTTGTACTGTCACCTGTTTGGTGCTCAAGGCTACAACTAACGACAGGCGTATATGTAGCCCTTTGCCATGATGAATTTCGTGGAACTCGATCTGGCCTTTGCCAATCAGGTGGCATTAGAAACAACAGTATTTGTTAACGTATTGGTATTTGTAACGTTTTGGTATCTATTTTTGCAATTGAAAAATATTTCGAAAATATGTATGACCTAATTTACATAAGTTTTATATGAATAATGTACACTGGTGTGCAAAACTTAAGCAACAATGTAAATATTTAGCGGATAGCCATGAAATTGCAGAAAAGGAGGTCTGGAGATCAGTAGAGGGAACACGTAAGTCAGTAGAAACGTCATGCGTATGCAAATATCAGGAACAAAAAGTCAGAGGCGATGTGAGCGTACGCAAACGCGTGATGTTCGCGCGCGCTGCTCAACAGTAGAATGAAATGAAGGACGGAGACGCAATTCACCCTATTCTCTGCAAGTGCCAGTGAGTCAGTTCGTGAAATATGGCTAGAAGAAATCATCTGGATGACTTCACACGTGGAAGAATGATCGGAAAGCTGGAGGAGGGCGTACTGTCACCAGTGTAGCTGCAGAGTTCGGAATCAACAAAAGTGTCGTTTCGCGCGCTTGGAAAGCGTTCCAAACCACAGGTACAGCTGTTAGAAAGGTTAGTGTGGCCGCCCGAGGACGACAACTGCAGGGGATGACCGATATATCATCCTGCAGGCGAAAAAAGTTTGACATCAGTCAGCAAGCGCCATTGCTCAGAAACTCTGTACAGCAACAGGTCGACAAGTGTAGCGGTTTACTGTGGCCAGACGCCTCACAAAGGGGGCCTGTTCACCCGCCGTCCTGAACGCTGCCTCCCGTTGAAAGATGGCCACCGAAGCCACCGTTTACAGTGGGACAGAGAGCACAAAAACTGGACAACTGATCAATGGAGTCGTGTTCTTTTACGGATGAGAGTCGGTTCAGTACCAGAAGCGATTCTCAACGCGTTTTGATTTGGAGAGAGATCAGGACCCGGTTTTATCCCAGTAACATCAAGGAAAGACATCGTTACGGTGGTCCTGGAGTTCTTGTCTGGGGTTGGCATTATGCTGAACGGCGGAACTGAGCTTCCCATTTTCGACAGAGGGTCTGTAACCGGGGATCGCTATTGTGAGGAGGTACTTCTTCCCCATCTGCATCTTTTCCGAGGTGCCATTGGCCCAGACTTCATCTTTATGGATGACAATGCACTGCCACATCGCACTCTTGCTGTTGAGGAGCTGCTGGAAAGTGAAGATATCACTCGAATGGATTGGCCAGCGTGCTCCCAGATTTAAATCCCATCGAACATGTGTGGGATGCTTTGGGGAGACGTATTGCCACACGCTCACATCATCCGGAGTACAACCAACAACTCAAACAGATGTTGATTGAGGAATGGGCACTTCTACCTCAAGAAATGTTGCACCAGCTGGTTCTGAGTATGCGGAGACGGTGCAAAGCAACCATTGTAGTAAGGGGAGGGCATATACCATATTAAGGAACATCTGCTTGTTGTTCATCCTGTTGGATAGACAATCATGAGTCACGATACTATGCGTTCAATAAAGCTTGTTTTTGTTTGATTCCATACCGTATGCGTTGTATTCCTTTTTCATCGCTGATGCTTTCGTCATCCTTTACGTACATAATACTCTACCTCATTTCAGAATATCATGTCTCTCAGATGATTTTTCGTGAAGTTATGGCAATAAACCCACCTGTTGCTTAAGTTTTGCACACCAGTGTATATGTTACCGGCAAAGTATGAACTCCAGCATTGTATAGAATGCCTAAAACTAGCCGGCAATGTATGAAATGATTCTTATTTCACACATTGCCTAGGCATTCTATAGAATGCCTAATGATAAACCGGCAAAGTACGAAATACATCTCCGATTCGTTTCGAATATTGTGTTGCAAGGTGCGGGACTTTTAATGCGTGCCTCAGGCTCAGAACTTATCAATTGCACATTGTGGTTTGTTCAGGAGTGTAAAAATACTCAATTTTACTTAAAATTGTTCAACACAAATTGTTTTTTTCCTGCCCTGCATGAAAATGGAGAAGCAAGCTGTAGTTTTCGAGAAGGAGTCATGGTCTATGTAGTAGGGGTCGGCAACCTATAGCATACGGTACAATTATCAGTGGCACTCAGCAGTTCGTGTCCTAAAAACTTGCTTAGAATTAAAGATATTCATGGCCATGAAATTCCTTTTCTATGAGTTGCAATTGCTCATTCTAATGGAAGCGGTGAAGGATTCGTCAAATGTATGTGTAAAACAAAGTATCAAAATAAGAATGATCTTTACGTAAAAAATCTAATGAAATGTAATTCAAAATGACATTCAAGCCTACCATGTTGCAATAAGTAGGTTAATTTTTTTTTTATTCGAAAATTTTGTCTTCCCTAATAAAAAAAGAAAAACACAAATTTTGTTTCGTACAATTTTCTTTTTCCTTTACGTATTTTTAACAATTTTTTAATGGCACTCTCAATATTTTGTCAGAATAACATTTGTACTTTTTAGAGAAATGTACGTCAATGATATAATAACCTTACCATGACCGTATTTCATACTTTGTCTAAACAGCTTTGGTCATTCTATACAATGCCTAGGCAAAGTATGAAATAATTCTCATATTTCATACTTTGCCTAAAAACGTCAGGCATTCTATACAATGCATTTCATACTTTGCCGGTGACATATATGCTATAAGTGCAGTTTAGCATTTAAGTGACTTTCTTCCTCTTCATGCGTGTGTGTGAGTTTATAAATGTAAGTATATAATAATTATATACACAAACATATATGCGAATTCATACGTACTTACTTATGCGGGAGCGGATGTTTTCCTTGCTACCAGTGCTGGTTTATCCATTGGACGCTTGGGGTTTGTGCCCAGGGGCCCGGGACCCGGATAAACTGGACCTAGATTTTCTGGTTATAAATTTCGATTTGCCAGTGCCAAGGGATCTTGTAGGTCTTCTGAACCCTGTGCCTGAAATGAGCTTAACTCGGCACTGCTTGCCACCAGAGAATCAGCAAGAAAATTTTCATTATTTCCTGTTTAACAAAGAACATTTAAAGAGAACTGTACGGTCGAACCAGGAGAAGGTAGTTGCATTGTGATTTTGTTTTATTTTATTAGTACGAGAGGACGCCAATAATTTTTTTAATGTTAAAATAAAACCGTTTATGAGATTTGGGGGAGGTATTATTTTGGATCTGTGTTATCTTTCACCTATTTAAAAATACTTCCCCTCTCATATAAGCTTATCATGCATATGCATATAAGAAAGGGGTTCGTAAAAGAGGCTTTCTATCCACGAAGAAATCTATAGGCATCGTATTGTGAAAAAAAAAGAGACCTGAAATAGTATTCTCACATTCACTAAACGCACACCACGTCAAAGTGAATAAATTGAGAGGTCCTAGGTAATTTTTTTTAATTAATCCTAACTGTGCAATTTTTTTCAGTAGGATCAAAATCCGAACTCGTTTCGGTTATTACGTCATTTTTTTTCCCCACCAGCTTGACTGACCGACACCGCAAAAGTCGTATTAAAATAAGCTTTGATTGTACTATGTTGAGTTCATTCTATTTTATTATTATATTTTTAGTTTGATATATTTGAGCAGTTAAAGTGATTAGAACTGATTTTTTCCTAAACGGATTTATAAAATGCCCCTGTTTTAACGATTTTTTTAAGAAGAGAGGGGGATTTTCAAAACTTCATAAAACTTGATGAAACACTAAACGGTCATTTATTCGAATGGGCTGAACTCATGTGATGTTTCCAGTGTCAATTCATAAATTGATGTGACGCCGTAGTCACATGATACATGCAAACACGTATTCCCACCCAATAAGTTCATTCGCCAAGCTGTTGACAACTTTTGTTTCGTACATGAGTGAGTGAATATTAATGTCGCACTGTTCAGTTACTCGAGGGCTTTAGGCGACGAACCTCGAAATTTTAAGCCATTGTCAAGTGGCGAGGACGACACCTGAGCTGGCACCCTCTCTTTAATTATACACTACACCAACGGGAGAACGTTTGAAATCTCGACATATTTAACGTGAATCGCGCGGTCTTTTCTGCACTGCGGGTCTTCAGCAGTACTAGATTCGAACTTATAACACGCTGGCCACGAGTCCGTTGCCTTGACCTATAGGCTACCCCACGGCTATACTTCCTTTTTACAGAAACTTTCTTTTAAAAAGTACAATAATAGAGGAGATGGTAGATGGAGATGGGTAGAAAAAAATGCACTTAATTTAAAAGTACACATAAAATGTAAGATTTTTTTTTTATAATTTTGAAAAAAAAATTATGATTCTTAATACATAAACATTTTTACCAAATTATTAAATTTGAAATTATATCTAAATTGTACAAGATAGTACAAATCTAGGGTCAGTTTTGGATGGACTAAATTCATGACAGACACGTGATAAAAACAATCACGTGTTCTCCATTGAATTTAAAACCGATGTTAAACTTGTTCTTATTCTATCATGTACAATTTAGATACAATTTCAAATTTAATAATTAGCTAAAAATGTTCAAGTATTAAGATTTTTCAAATTAAAATTTTAAAAAAAAATTTCTCCTTTTATTTATGTATATTTTAATCAAGTGCATTTTATTTTCGTATGTGCATTATTTAACAAATACAGTCGACTCTCGATAATTCGAAGTTGGAGGGAAGTTCGAATTATCAAGGGGAGATTCCCAAAATAAACGAAGAGTTGAATCTTTTTCTAACACACATTTAAATTTGAAACTATGTAATTAAACAACAATTGTACATATGTGTATAAAATTATTTTAAATTATTTTTAATAAGTAATATAAAAAAATTAAGTCAATTCCTACTTAGATCAACTAAGAAAAATTTTATTTTAGCTACTTTTTATTAAATAGTTACAATTAAT
>BMAV01027659.1:0-21245 GCA_019973955.1 Trichonephila inaurata madagascariensis
AAAAGTATAAATTTTACCATATAATATAAAAGGTGGTAAATATAAATTAAATAAAATACTGGCAGGTGTTGTTCAAGTTTATTTAGTGTGAATTTCATATTATCTATATATATATCTTACAAGCTCATTAATTTTAGAAACAGTTTAATAAGACAAATGTTTAATGTATGATTGTCTTGGTGGGCTGTACAAAACTATTATGCCATTTGTTCCTCCTGACTTTGATCACAGATATATATTTTAATCTTTTGTTTTCATCAGTGTCTCTATAAAAGTTAACCTAAAAGTCATACAGTTAAAAAAACACATACTTTATTTAATTATGAAATTTTTGTGCTTTTTATACTTTACAGTGAAAATTTATAAAATAAATCTCAATACTGAAACATGTCTTTCCAAAACTTCTTTATTTCTGTTATTACAACAAAAAAAAATAATGAAATATTTGCTATTTCAATCGTACAGACATCGAATTCGTGGTTATTGGTAACAAACGATTATTAATACGAAATGAAAAAGTAAAACTATTGATAGAACAATTTCTCATCCAGCCGGAAATGACAGAAAAACTTTGTAAATTACAGCAAGTTTTTTTTTCTTCTGTTTATATCTCTGTGGGATTTCCAATCGTTCACAAATAGCGTTCGATACTCATAGAGAACGGTTCATTTGGCGACCGAGGAACATAATTATGGTAACCCTATTGGCTGCCACAGTTTCCCTCTTCCGTTCAATGAGAGTGCAGGGAAACAATGCATATTGCTCTCAGACTTACCAAAAAGAAAGAATGTATATCGATTTATAGAATTCCAATATAGGGCTTGGTTGCGTTCCCCCCACCATAGACTTGCTTTGGCATTAAATTTTATACCTTGCCTTTTATTTTATTATTTTTCCACACCTAGTATTCAATTTTTTTGATCGGTTATAGTTTCCCCTACTTTTATTTTTTATTGTTTCACCTTGTAGTTTTATTTCTATTTTGGCGATATATCCCCCAGTGAAGGCTTTACTCGTTTATGTTTCGAATATAGATGTAAAAGTATTTTTTTCTCGTTGCCAGGCTATAAAATGGGGCGTATCACCAGGTGACTTGAATCTTTTTTTTTTTTTTCTTCTTTCTTTTGTGTTTTCTCGTCTTTTTTCTTCCTCTCCTCAATACAAAATATAAAAGAATGGAATGATTTCCGATTGGTTACAATTTTCTTTTGTGTGAATCGAACTCGTGTGGTTAAAAGTTTAGATTCCGTTTTTGTACACTTTGAGCTTATGGGATGTAAAAGATCATCAATTTTGTATTGGCTTAAATACAGTTTCCGATATTTCAACTTACACTTCCTTTAAATTTTCGAAGGCTTATGAATATTAAGCGAGTTTTTATTACCAAGCCCTTACGCTATCACACATTGTGTTTGATACTTAAATACATATCATACTATTGGTTAACGAATTATATTTCCAAATAAAATTGTACCATTTCTAATCTAACATTTATTTATGACAACTATTTAAAAATAAATTGATAAATGATGTTTTGACAAGCCATTTCATCTTCGTAAAATTGGCCATATCGATTTTTTTCCTCGTTTTATAATCTCTAAAAAGTAGTTTTTGTGACACCTTCTGGATAGCATGTATTTTCTGTATTGGGTCTTCAAAATGGTGATAATGGCACCGTTAAATGGAATGTTGTAAAATATATTTTCTAGAAAACAAATATCATAGAAATTTTTTAAAGATTACTAAGCCATTTACCGGACAATAATTAAGTTGATAAAATTTCATTTCGTTTTGAGGAAAAACAATTTCATTAATACACCAAATAAAATGCTACTTGTTTCTTACTGTAAATGAAAAGTAAATAAAAAAAAGGTATTTTTAATTATATTTCTTTTCGAAATACACAAAATGAAAGGAAAAGATTTCCAAAAAGTAATTTCGTAGTTTTTTTGATTATCTTATGGAATATAAAAATTGTCATTCCTTATTCTAGAAATATTAATATAAAAGCAATATTTCTTTAATTTCATTACTTTCAAGCAATATTTTTGTTTAATAAGACATTTCTACAAATTAATTAAAACTGAAACCAAAAGAATATTTCAGGAAAAATAGAATGGGGTGTATAAAAGGTCAGGTATTAATTCGAAGTTCAATATAAAACAAAAACACGTTAATAAACCACGTTTTAACCATTTAACAGACGTGAAAATAAAAAACAATTTTCATGTGGTTTTCCATTCTGGTTCAATCCCTTTTGTGTCATTTTTTCGGGCAGCAACATGATTCCACGCTCATCAATTTTTTTTTTCTTTGCAAAAGTAAAGAATTGTATGCGGGGTGTGTGTATGTGCGTGCGCGCTTGTGTGTGTGTGTGTGTGTGTGTGCGTGGGTGTGTGAACGTGTGTGGGTGTGTTGGGCGTAGTATGTATGCGTCATTCTTAAAAATTTATTAAACCCCCCAAACAATGACCATCTTCCCGAAACATTCTGCACATGCATCCCAGCCCCCTGGGTTCCCGTAAACTGAGATAACCCGCAATAGGCCTTCCCCCTCATGGGCTTTTGCCCAACCTTTTAGTATCTATAAAATTTTAAAATAAAGTTAACTGTATAAAAAAAAAATTTTTCTTACGTAACAAAAATTAAATATAAGAGAAATTTATATTTTCACAAATATATTTTTCCGTATGCTAGTTTTAAAAATTCAAAACGCTTTTTTTTTTTCCCAGTAATATATAAAAAATTTTTCATGAAAACTTTCTTGTTTTGTTATAATAGATGCATTTATTTTTCCTTCTGGGGGTTTATAAACTATGCATTTTTTAAAACCCCTGCTTAACCTTTTACCACCGACGGTACTTATAAGTACCACTCACATTAAAAATTACATAAATTTTTTTTGAACACTCTGATGATACTTAGCGGGAATATTTTTTTTAAACCCACTTTTCCCAACATATTTTGGCACCCGGATTTTTGATATTTTTAGGGGAAAAGGGGAATAGTTTTATAGCAAAAATTCCTTTTTCCCAGTTGACGGCTTTTTCATCGGATTGCAAATTGCAACTTTTTTTCCGAAAAAAAGGTTTTAAAAAGGTAAATGTTTTTTTTTTTTTTGTATGTTAATGAAAAAACCGGGAACGGGTTTGACTAAATTTCCCAAGTGAACAGTGTATATAATTAATTTTACAGTTGATTATCTTTTTGGGGTTTTGGGTCTAACGGGTTAAATTTTCCCCAAAATTGAGAATTTTGCATGTATATCTCTTAAATTTCAATGTAGTGATTTTAAAAAAAAAATTTCATGAAAAAAAAAAGCAGTTTTAAAACCCAATGCGGTAGATAACGGGGGAAAATGAAAAATATAAACTATGTGTAAAATTGTTTTAAGGACATTTCCGATTTTTTAAAAAACTCATTATGTGACGACAAATTTTAATAGTTTCGAAAACTAGTCGGATTGAATTCAAAAAAGTTTTTAATTCATAAAAATTTTCCTTATTATTTTTTTCTATTACTTTTCAATGAATTTCTTAATTTAACCGAAACATTAATTAAAACTGCTAAACCCAGGTTAAACTCTTAGACTTACAATTCTTCCTTTAAAAAATTATGGTCTACAACTGTTTAAACAAATAAAATACTTTCATTTTTTTTAGAATATATGATTCTTTTTTTTTTTTTTTTCTCAGTGGGGAAAGCTCGGCGAAAAAAAAATTTAAAATGGGGAAATTTTCTTGTTAATTACTGCTTTTTTCCCCTTCCAAAAGCCTAAATAATTTTTAGAAAAAATTAATTTTCCCTTTTACTCATTTTTCAAGATTTAATTAAACTTTAAACGGGAAATTTTCATATCCCAAAAGGGGTTTTTTTTTTTTTATTTAAAAAATCTTTTTAAATTTCTCATTTTAATTAAAAATTAATTAAAAAAAAAATAATTTTTTTCTTGTTTATAATTTTTTCGGGGATTTTTAATGAAAAATTTCCTGAAACATGGGGAAAAAAAAAAAAAAAAATCGAACATGAGGTTTTAAGAAATAAATAAAATTTTGAAGTTCTTAAAGGGTTTTTGGAGAAATTAAAATTTTCTGGTTATTTGGGCATTTAATACGTTCTTCAACTACGTAAATCAAAATTTTTAAAGGTGTAAAAAAAAGAGTTAAAGGGAAATGCAACAAGAAGTAAAAGAGCATTTAAAAAAAGCCATACAAAATGTCTTGTCCAAAAACAAATAAGTGGAAAAATATGTTTTGAAAACAACATTTAAAACATCAGTAGATGCAAAAAACTTTATTTTAAATTATATACTTCTTTTTTTTTACTTACTGGCTGTTTTCCCAAAAAAAAAACTTCCCAGTGGGGGCTTTCTTTTAAAAGGGTTTTTATTAACATAGATGAGTGCTGTGCTTCTTGTCAATCACAAAAATATTTAAAAAAAAAAAAAATGAATAAAAAAATGAATCTATAACGGGGGGGACGGGGAAAACCATGGATCAACGGCCATTTTTTTAAAGAAGTGTATAATGGGTAAGAGTCGTCAAAAATTTTTTTTTGAATTATTGGGAAAAAGATAAAAAAATAAATACTAAAAAATCAAAAATCTTTATTTACTCGAAAAAAACTTTTTTTTTCTGATAGATGTAAATTTTTAGTTTTAAAAACTTTTATTTTAAATTAAAAATAACCTAGTGGGGAACTTCTGTTTTTTTACCCAAAATTTAATTAAAAAATAACTTATAATTTGGGTTGTAAGATGTATCTTTTTATTTAAATTAAAAACTTTTAATTTAAACATCTTCCCAAAAGGTTTCAAAACGGGTTTAAAAAATTTTTTGTGGGTTTCCTTTTTTTACAAGAAAGGGTTTGTGATTTGTTTCAGAATGCCTTTTCGACGATGTTCTGATATCAATGTTCCAGAACATGTAAACTAAAGCACGAACTTTTGAAGCATTTACAATAATTCCATTTCTAGATTCACCATTTTTAAAAACTCTGTTTTCTTACCATCTTGAATTTTTTTTCTTTTTTCTGAACAGCCATATTATAAATAAGTTAAAAATCGTAAATATAACATAAATAAATTTAAAATATAGTTGTGTGAACGAAATTGAGACTGTGTTATGCGTAGTCAAATTTTGACTCATAAGCAACCACAGTCAACGACGTAACTAAGACAAGACAATAACAAAGAAGGGTGCTTACTATCACTTGGGTTTGTTCGAAATACTTCAAAATGAACTTTTTTACTTTGAAATAAGATGTAAACCATTTTGATCACTGGTGTGCCCAAAATATTGTGTCGCGTGCCACTGGTTCACCATCTCTGATCTATAATGTAGCATAGTCTACGATCAGAATTGGGACTAGAAATTCTATTATTTTTCCCTAACCCACTTTTTTTTTATCTATTTATAATTGATCATGTTTTTATTATGTTTATATGTGCTACTTAGTGTTATTTCTTAAAATGTTTGCTAAATCCTGATGAATCAAAAGGGATATTGTTACGAATTTTGCGTAATTTACTGCCGTTTGTTAGATAAAAATTATATATCTGAAGCGTGTAATACGGTCATATTACTCTTCGTTGTATTTATTTTATGTTAAAATGTAACATCTGCAAGGGCCATTTCTCTTACTTGGCAATGTCAATTCAAAGCGAACACAGTGAAATCTTTTGGCATAGGTTCTTAGTTGGCTTTCTTTTTTAAACTATGTTGCGAGTTGGCAAACTATATGGATCCTTCTGGAAATTATTGGAGAAATCTACAAAAATCGATCTATGACGTAGCAGATCTTTCTCGAAAGATCCTCGAGGTCTATAAATAGAGAGTCTCTCACCGAAACTGATTTAGTATTGTTTTGACTAGCAATTATTTAGTCTTGTTTTGACAGTAGAAGAGTAGTATTGATTTGACCGGAAAGAGTCAACCAGTGATTAGTTATTACTTCGGGTGTTGAATAGGATGAGCGTGTGCTTGTGAATAATCTGTAATGAGCTTGTATTTTAGACACTTATAGTTGTGTCCGAACGCCGTAAAAGGTGTGAAGGCTCTCTGAGATTTATTCTGCGAATACTGCTACTGTATCCTGTATTTCAAGGACAAGCTGATGTAATAAATTTCATCGCTTCTGAAAACTGTCTTGCTCTTTACGACTGGATTGCATAAAATTCTTCAAAGAAATTTCCTCCCAAAACAGGAAATGTAACTTGCAACTCAGTTCCTTCAAATGACCTTGGCTACTACAGATAATGATATTTCTTTTTCTCAAAATATTGTTGCATATAGTATTTTTAGAACAATTTAGCTGAGAGACGAATGGGTAGCGAAAGTTTAATTAAATCTTTTTTAGTTTTTCGTGTTTCGAGAGAATGTAAAAACTTTTTTGTGAAGAAAACTTTTGGGGTAAGCCTGAGGCTATTTGAAAATTATTAAAGGAGTTAATTGATGACGATAATTTTATTTCTGAGAATGAAACAAAAAATGAAAACTGTATTGAAGTTCAAAATCAGAACTTCAGATAGCATAAAAATATCATTTTAGTTAATGCATATGTTTTTTTTAAAAATTTATGGCTCGCAAATCTAAAAAGATTATTTGGGGAAAGTTTGCGAAAAAGCGTAAGACCCCTTGCGCCATGGTTGAAGAAACGTATAAATGTATCAACTTTGCCTCGACAACAAGCCAATTATCTGGGAATTTTTAAAATTTGGGGAGCAGAACATTGAACCACCTGAACAAGGGAAACAAAAAACCAGGGAAATATGTCCCTTTTTTGCCCATATAAGTTGCGTAGAATGAACTAAAATTTTATTTATCATGGTTAGAGCAGGGGTTGCGAACCTTTTGGACAAGGGCCTTTTTTTCAAAGAAGTGAATGAGGTATAGACGTGTCGCAAATAATTTTTACTTGATTTTAGGAAAACAAAAAACTAAATACAAAACCCAAAAACTTTTTTTACTACGAAAAAAAAAACCTTTTTCACTTATTTTATAAATGTTTTAGTTCTTTTATTCGGGATTCAAATTAAAATAAATTAGTGTTTCCCCTTTTTGTTGCAGACTAGAGACAAATAACTTATATTAGGATTGTAAGATGTTACTTTTTGTAGAATATATGTTGCATTGAAGTCATCTGCCAAACGATTTCTAAGCAATTAATTATTTTTGATGTGGGTTACTTTTTTTAAGAGAGGGTTTTGATTTGTTTCAAAATACCTTTTTTAAATATGCTGTATACCACTATTCCAGAACATAAAATATACCCCGCTTGTCACTTTTTTCTAATAATGCCATTTCCCCAGCCTCCGCCAAATTTTTTTAAAATTTTTTACATTTTATAAAAAATTTTTTCCTTTTTCAAACTAGCCATGCTAAAAACAGTTAAAAAAACGCAAATATAACAAAAAAATAAACTTTAAAATACAGTTGTGTTTTAAAGAAATTGACGGGTTTGATAGACAAACTTTTCCATGCAAGTTTTCCCATCTTAAGCAATAGAAAACCCCCAGAATGTAACGCTTTCCGAAATTTCCGAAAAAGCATCAAAAAAAAAATTTAAAACAAATTATTTTTTAAAGAGTAATAATTTATAAAATAAGAATATATATAAATTTCCCAAAAATTTAAAACTTATTTATATAATGAGCTAAAAAAACAAAAATATATAATAAATTGATTATTCATTTTAAAATAAGATTTCAGAAAGCATAAGCAATTTATACTTTTATCACTCAGCGTAGTTCTAATCTCTTTTTAAAGGCAGTTTGTAACCATATCTACAGAAAGAAGTATTTCGAAGGAATAAATAATTATTGTGAAGAAAAATAGTATTAAAAATTCGAATACAAAAGAATTTGCTTAGTTTATAATAAATAAATTTCACACTATCTTTATTTTGCAGATGCTGTTACTGTTTCGATTTTTTATTTTCAATTTTATCATATAGACAGAGGAAAAAATCTTTCCCCAAATTAAAGTTGTATTTTTTTTAATGAAACTTATCACTTTTTGCACTAAAAGCAAAAATTGGTAATGGCATGGAAAGAATGTTACAATTAAAGATTTTGTAAATTAAAAATCTGGGGGAAAATTCACATTTGAAAAATAATTACTACAATTAATGTTCCCTTAATGACTCCATGCGTTTGAAAACTAACCAGTCAAAGCTGAGTCAAATATTTCTCTAATGTTTCTACTAAGAAATAAATACTTGAAAACTCATTTGCTGCTGAAATGCCAATTACATACATTAAAAATTAAGATATTTTATTTGTATAACGATTTTTTGCTTATGGAATTGCTATATTGTTGTTACATAAATATAAATAAATAATAATGTAAAAATTTCGCACGAAAGTTGGGTTTAGAAAAATAATAAAAAGAAAAATTCCGAGATTCCATATAAAAATATTATCTCCCAGTTTGTGGGTTCATTCCCTTCTTCTAATTGCTGATTCAATTAAACAGCTCATAACAAAGACAAGTATCCACAAAAAAATTTTAAAAAAAGATTACTTAAATAATAGTTTTAGGTATTAGTACTTACCTTATCCACAGAAATCAAGATCGTGGAACTTCGATCAGATAGCTGGTTGGCTAAGAAACGCGATCGCTTTAAAAACCCAATACTTCTTGTTATAACGAAGTGCGATACACCAGTGCTTCTCAAACTTTCAATATTTGCGCCCCCTCAATGTAATAACAATGTATTTATTTCAATAATACTATACTTTGACGCAAAACCTACAATACGACTTGAACTTAAGTGCCACCGGCTTATATATACGTCTTGCTCACCCAATGTTTGATTGCCAGGACGTATATATACGTCTTTCCGAAGTATGATCTTTTCTTTGCATTGTTATCAATAGTTATTCCGAAGGCTTTGGATAATAAAAAAGAACCTTGACAGTATTTGTGAAGGATTTACTTATTTCAGAGGATTTGCTTATTTATTCCTTTTCTATCCCCTCCCTCAATACATGATACACGCTTGCCTACGTGGAAAACGGTGGCATTGGGGAGCGAATCGAATAACTTTTTATCGGCAGTTAAAGGATTAATTATAAACCTACAAATTATCAAGATAAATGTTAATTTTTGTACATAATTTTGGATATGACAAGCTCATGTGGAGTCACTGGCAATTATTAAACTTGTTTTTATAATATTTTTAAATTAATTATAAAATACATTGTGAAATACTGATACATTTATAAGTTTATAATATCAGTGTAGTTGTATATTTTATTTTTTATTACGTCAGAATGCATTTTGTTTGTTTACTTTCAGTAAACTAATAATTTTTCTAAAAACAATCTTTTGCTTAAGACTTTTCAATGTGCTCGCGCCCCCTTCGCAGAGTTATCACGCATTTCTAGGGGGCCACGCCCCACAGTTTGAGAAACGCTGCGATACACAGATAGACAGAAATTGATCTGGCCAGATACTCCTTTCCATGGCTACCTGGAAAAATTCTCACACAATCAAAGTAAGCCTTGATCTTTCTTTCTCATATTATACTTTTACCTCTTAGTTGGGGTAACGAACATTCCTTCGTCCAAGAAGTTCGGGGTAAACGATCACAAATTGCCACAGTAGGGTCAGCTAACGATGTCCGAGGTTGAAACCTACTGTCAAGTCAAAAATAGCTACCTCATAAATAATTGAAGCCCCGTGCGATTCCCTGGAACGAAGTATAATTCCCGGGAATAGAAAAAGTACAGAAATTTTATGATTTCCCGGGAAAGAAACCCTACACAGAACTAACCCCCGACCACCTGTTCTGTCCTGGCATTCTGGCAATCTTGTAGCGAATTAGTGACTGACCTCAGGACGATCTGTGTTTGGACAACTATCTGGACATTGCTGACGTGGATATGGGTCCTTCGGATCTACAAGAAAATAACTTTCCATTTCCATAAACACGACAACCATTTTCATTAAAATTGTATTAACTTGCTCTTTAAGTAATGTATATTTTACAATTACAATAATATTCAAAATCAAAATGAAACCAGAAAGAAGTAGTCAGTTTCATCTTTCACAAGAGAATTGTGTTACCATACACAGGATCTCTGGCATTAATTAAATTATTATATTACAAGTTACGGTGTTGATTCAATGCAGATAATTCTATTCAGAAAACTTCTATGAAAAGTTTCAAAGTCAATCACAGACACATACTAGAGACTAAGAAATTAATCATTCTTTCATTTCCTCAAATATAATTGCCACTTTAGTTGTTTAAGAATGTACTTAATATGTGTTTAAAAGATGAGCTGACTATAATTACATATAATTTAAGAAAATAATATGCAGTAAACAATCCAGTTTATCTCTTTCAACGTCAGCAGCTATGCACCAATTTCTTGGCGTTTAAAAGGTGTAGTATTTTCTATTAGCAAATTTAAACCAACTTCTCCCGTAGTTCAATTTATCGTCTGTTCTCTCAAGTGCTTAACTAATAATCATATAAAACAAAATTAGTCAATGCATTTCTTTTTTATTCCTACCCACTTGTATATATTTCGATATATATTAGGAAAAGTACGTTCACCTTAGAAAAAGTAGAACCTATGAACAAAATAGAATCATACAAAATAATAAAACCTGAGAATTCTAAATACGAAGTTCCCAGGTAGTCAAGGTCGCTAACTCGTCGGATGGCGTTGTTTCTACCATGGGTTTGAGTCCTGATGCCATTAACCCCATCCGGCCCTTTTCCCCAGATACCGGGGACTGAAAACCACCAATTTGGGTCATCCCCAGGTAGATCGCCTGGAAAATTAGCGTATGGTTTTTCCCGATTTATTTCCCCTGTGCTTTTTTTGATTTTAAATATTTGAAAAACGACACAGTGGAAAATTTTTTGTAAAAAAGGATCTTTCTGCTGAGATCCCTTTACGCTTGTTTAAAAAACCTTGTGGACAATTCCCCAACAGCAAAAAAAAAACTAATTCAACACGACAGTGTATGTTTGCTTAAAAAAAGCAGTGAAGGGAAAAAAAAAACAGGTTTTTAACGTCCAAGGGCGTTTGGGTTGGCAAACCCTATTTTTTTGAATTTACGCACGACAAATTTTGATTAATAACATAATCATTTATGTAAATGCAAAAGTAAAAAAAAATTTGTAATTCAAAATAAAAAACTAGATATTCTAAGTTTTATTTGTGTTTGTGAATTGACTCCAAAGTCTAATGATTTCTACCATACAGAAAAAACTTTTAATAAATTTACCATTTTTTTAAATAGATTATTTACATTAATTTTAAAAAATTTTTTATTTAATGGTGCTATGTTTAAAAAGATATGAATATGTTTCAAAATAAGCATAACAAAATTAAAAATTTTTTATCCCTTATTCGGAAATAAAATGAGTCTTTTAGGGGTTCAAGACCATACTATAAACGGCTAATGCACTTTCAATCTGCCGAGGCTGAAAACACAAACGTTGCCTTGATGGAAAAGAAAAGCGGGGTACCAGCGGAAAGAGTATTCCTCGTTACCTGACTGTTTGAAAGCTACGAGGTCCGTCGTCAGTAGTCCTTCTGTTGCTTTAATGTGTGTGTGCGACGCAATAAAATAATCAGTCAAATCAGTCTTAAAATATTGAACTCTTTTAATTATTATTCAGGTTCGATGTATAGTTAGTTATACATTTAAATATAAGAAGAATCAAAGATACCAAATTAAGAAAACTTATGATTTAGAATATATTGTAGCATCGGCTCATTAGATGAACACTTCACAACAATACTTGTCAAGTTTTGTGTTCAGGGGTGAGAAGAATGCCCAGATGCTACGTTACAATCTTTCAAAAGAGACCGTGTATTCTTCCCTCATGCCTGGGGCAAAACAGATGTGAGCCAATTCTGAAAACGGCACCTTTGTGGCACCTTTTCCTTCTCCGACACCCAGACGACTTTCGTCTCAACAATCTATAGAAAGGACACTCCTGTGAACAGTTACTATTGTCTCGTTCCTTCGCACATGTGGACCAGGGATTATTTGAATGAAAAAAAATGTCAGCTTGTTGTGATAAAGACTGATCCTGGAAGGTATCTTCAGTGTTAAAGTGACAAGTTGATTGATAGACCATCCATATGGTGTACGAGATACGGTGGCAGAGTTGCTCTTAGTCATGACGGCTTATTGTGTCAATAAACCAAAGGAGTTGGGACGAAGACTAGGAGCACCGTGTGCAAATTCACTACATTCGCCTATCAGAGATGATTTGAGGTGTGAAAGAGGCCTGCCCAGGAGGCTGAAAGTTTTGGCTTGAGAGTTAACGAGGATCTTCATCAAACTTCTGCATCCTCTTCCTCGTCAGTTTTTTTTCCCTTCTTCAAAGACCTTCCTTCTTCTTTTTTCCTTCTTGCGGGAGCAGCCGCACCTCAAGAATCAAGAGAAAGGAACTGCGATGGCCTCTTAAAGACGGAGTTTTCGGTGCAATCAGCGAAAGGGGTTTCCTGGGATAGCTGCACCTGGGAGACGATCATTGGAAGATCAACGAACATTAAATTGAACTTGAATTCTTCTCTAGTGAGAGGCTGTGAAAAGCAAAATTTAAAAATAAATTAAATTTTTTTCATTAATTTATAAATAAAAAGCCTTTTGGCGATTAGCTGAGCGTTTTCCCCCACTACAATATAATGAAGTAATCTTAAGGGCTCTCGGCATTACAATATAATAAAAGGAGAATATCTTGCATCTTTAAGTTGCTCAATATAATTGAATATCATTTAGAATTTTCGAGCAAATCAAACAATCAATGTCACAAAGTAAACTATTTAACCATTATTTATTGAATATATCTACAATTATAATATAACTTCTATAATTTAACAAACAACGCTGCCGTCTCTCAGACTGTTTGACATTAAGGATGTTTGATATATTTTCCTCCGGATTTTCTCCAAACTATTAATATCAATTTAGCTGCCACAAACTTA
Source organism: Trichonephila inaurata madagascariensis (assembly GCA_019973955.1). Lineage (NCBI taxonomy): Eukaryota > Metazoa > Arthropoda > Arachnida > Araneae > Nephilidae > Trichonephila > Trichonephila inaurata. The sequence goes on from BMAV01027659.1 coordinate 12,962, forward strand.
AATTAGAACATAATAGCTATTTTTCAACAGTATCGTTACAAATGGAGTCTTTTGTAGATCAATGTATCAGAAATTTGTTGAAAATATTTTCCATCTAGTAACTATAAGTCAATGATATAACACTAACGGCCGAAATTAGGTTTGACATACCTCTCCGGTGTAATTTATGTGACTACTGATTTATACGTTCCGAATGGCCTAAAATTAGCTTTGAAATCCCTAGGTAATAGAATGTCACATTAATGAACATAAATTGCTGGAACATGAGAGAAATGGGTTTGGATGGAATGCAGCAAATGTTTGGTATCTTACCTGAATTGTTTAGCTTCATTATGAAGATAGTTTGATTTGCAAAATGCAAATAAAATTAAGCAAAAAGGTTGGTTGAAAAAGTTCATGGCTAATTACTGTCCAAATGTACAGAAAACTAAATAAATAAACCGAAAACTATGTAAATAATACTTTATTTTATCTTTTACAATGCTGTTATACAACTTATTTTTTACTGGTTAAGAGTCCTGTAGTAATTAATATATCTTAAAATGTTCTTTTTTAGTAAACATAATATAATGTGTTTAATTGTTTGAGTAGTGCATTTACACATATTCATATTGAGTATAAGCTTTTATATTTTGTATCTGTTTTTTTCTTTATGACAGTTTCTTTCAAATTTTGGATATATATATTAAAGTCTTTTTAATCAAATTGTTCTAAATGTATAACTTAAACGTTGATATTAAATTCTATTCCTAGGTCGTTACAGAAAAAAAACTTAAATGTTTATTCAATCTTTGGAAAATGCAACAACGAATTATTTAATGTTTTATTATTTTATTTTATATATGTATATGTTGAAATTCAGAACTGGCTACGTTACTTTGTATTTTAAATTATCTTGTGTTTTATCTTATCGTTTGGTTATATTGTTTTACAGCGTGATTGTACTCCATTTGTTCGTCAGATTAAAATTATTCTTCTGAAATTATTAGTTATATTTTTTTTAATTTTTAGCATTTTAAAAACTATGTTCTTATTACCATTAGACATTTATAAACTGATGTAGATTTACCCAATTAAAAAAATTTCAATTAATTAAAATAAACTCGATTTCAGTTGATTTTGTTAAACAAAACTTAAATAAATATAAACTCTTTTATCATTAACAATTTTAATTTAAATAAAATAAATAAATTGAAAAAATTGTCCAGTCCCTTAAAAAATAGCAATAAAAATATAATTGAACCTAAAGTATTCTTATACCAAAAAATACGTGAATATCTGTATTCATATACTAATAATATTAGATATTTAAGCCATATACTAGATAGCGATATTCTATTTTAGTTCTTAATGAAGTAATTTTAATGTTAATTATAAAAAGTTCTTCAACTTGGTTATAATATTCATTCAAATTCGGAAATTTTTAAAAAATTTGAAATAAAGAGATAATACAGTATGTATGTGTGCTTTGATATTTATTACCAAAAACAAACTAAAATAAAATGTAATTCACGTTAATTCTTATTAATTAAGCTATGTTAATTGAATTAAAAACAAAAATTAGATTTAATTTGATGACGTTATATTATATATTGGTTTCATTATATATCACAACGGCCACTAATTAAATAAAAACTATTATAGATTTCCACTTAAAAAAATAATTTTATAACAAAGAATCCGTGGCAAAATTCAATATATATAAACCAGTCGCGGCACACAGGACTACAAAACTCTCGCATTTAAAGTTCGACAATTTTAATTTGGCGAAGAAAGCTTTGAAACAGGTGAAAGAAAATTTACTACACAACTTTCAAAACAAACATGTTGCCATCGCGCAAAAGATAAATATATAGTCGATAGTGTTCATAAACGTCGTGACAAAAATAATTAATTTACACAAAATACATATTAACAAGAATTGAATAGAAATTAAATATAGTATATAAATGAACATCTAAATACACAATTAATGAAAAAATATAATTTGAATAACAATAAAAATAAAATTGCATTTAAACAATAAATATGTTTAAAATTTTAGAATCTCGTTTCTGCGGCATTCTCAAACTTAACATTTTTTTTTTAGTAATTTAGTTTTTCACAATAAATTCAAATAAATTACTAAAAAATATTTTAAAAGCACACTTTTAAATCATTCCTACCACCTTCAATAACAAAGAAAAGAAGTTTTATCCAAAATTTTTTTCTATCTGATTCAAATTTCAATTCTGTTGTACAAACTAACAAAAAAATTAAGCAATATCTATTGCTAGAACATGAAACTACAAAAACAGTAATTGAGGCACTAAAATTATCTACACCCTATAACAAAAAAGAAACGACGCATCAAGAAAGAGTTGCCCGATTTTAATGAAATTTTTTTTCGTATGCGAAGGCATCTATACTGAACATGCAAATGATTAAAATTTGGTGTCCAATGAATAAAAAGCAGGAGCTACAGCGCATCGGAACTGCGCACTCAGCAGGTGTCTTTAAGAAGCAATTCTCAGTCTGATGGTCAAAATTTCGGTTGTATTGCAATTTAGGAGACCTTTCGATGACTGAAAAAATACCTCGCTGAGGGATTGGAGCTCATTACGAGCAACTGTCAGAGTTAGAAAGATGACGTATCATTGAACTGAAAGAGGCAGGTTGGGCAAATCGGAGAATTGCTCGTCATATGGGTCAAGCAGATGCGGCAATTAGATTATGCTGGCAAGAATGGGTGAAAAATAGCAGATTTCAGTGTCATGATGCTAGAGGTCGACCTAGGGCCACAGCAGATCGGGAGGACAGATTGACTGTCAGATCAGCTATCACAATGCCTAAATCATCGTTATCAAACATCAGACGTACTACACGCACATGAGTGTCCACCATGGCCATTCACAGACGGCTGATATAGAGAAATTTACGTTCGTACAGACCGCTACGCTACCTGCCATTTACGCCTGCACGTTGTCGAGCCAGATTACAGTGATGCTTAGCTCCATCAGATTGGAATCATGCTGACGGGACCTATAGCGCTTAGTGACGAATCCCACTTACAACTGTGTCCTGACGATCATCGAGGACGTGTCTGGAGAAGCCGTGGGCAGCGTGCCAATCCTGCTTTCTCTATTACATGCCAAACAGGCCCTCAACCAGGAGTTATTGTCTGGGGCGCCATTTCTTTTGACAGTCGGACCCCTTTGGTCGTCATTAAAGCACACTTGACAACACAATGGTATGTCGACGACATTCTGAGAACTGTTTTGTTACCGTTTCTTTAGAAGCACCCTGACCTCATTTTTCAGCAATATAACGCCAGACCGCATAAGGTACCTGTTGCTATGAACTGTCTTAAAACTTGTCAAACACTTCCTTGGTCAGCCAGATCTCTCTCCAATCGAGCATGTCTAGGATATGATGGGAAGGCGACTGAATCTCACAGGGAATGTTCATGACCTGGCCCAACAATTGGAGAAAATTTGTCAGGAAATACCGCAAGAGACCACCAGGGTGCCTTTATCACTCTATTGCATGGCGAGTAACAGCTTGCATCCAGGCTAGAGAAGGGCCAACACCTTATTGAGCTCGTTATTTTGTAGCTATGTAACTCTGAAATAAACCATTCAATTCTTCTGAAATTTTAATCATTTTCTATTCTGTGCATAATCTTTCTACCACCTTATTTTTGTGTCAATCGGACGATTCGTTCTTGGTGGGTCGTTTTCTTTGTTATAGAGTGTACTTAAAACGCTCCTTTTCTGAGGCACATATGGCTGCAAAATTTAATCCTGTCCTTTCCCCCTTTTCTAAAAAAAAATTCCAACCACAATCTATTTCCAATACGAACGCGAGAAACATAACACCACGAGCAAAAGACACGACTTTGCTTTTAATAACCCCCAAGACTCAACGTACGAGCAGGAAAATAAGCTAATAAACCCAATCCTCGACTTTCAACCCGTGGTGGAAGACAAAACAAAAATAAAAATAATAAAAAGAAGGAAAGAAAAAAAAAGAACTAAAAAGAAGTTCCTTCCCATGTCATTGTCTCTACTGCAGCATCTGTCCTTAAGTAATTATTTAATATAGCGTAGAAGAGAAGACAAGGGGGTGCCGATGAAGAAAGGAGCTTCTACCTCAGTAGACTGATAACGGGAACCAATTTAAATGGAACGGGAACCTCTTAACGCAGTTTCAAGTTCCCGTTACCCCCTCATACTCCGCTAACTTGGCTTTAATGCAGTTATTGACTCGACGCTTGGATGCCCGCGTTAGAGATGGTAGAAAAGGGGTTCTCTCTGATAAATCGGGTTTATTTCAGAGGAACTGGGTAGTAAATGTATTGCAGAATACAAAGGATGATGCCAAGCATTATTTCGTTATTTGATGCAGATGGGATTGTGGGGATTTTTGTTGGGGAAAATTGCTGGACTTAATTTTCGTCGCTGTTGTTTTCATTATCTGTTTATTTTGTCGTATGGTGATTGCCCTTTTGTTTCTTGTGATAATGTGTTTAGTAAGTTTCTCGCTCGGTGTTTTAGTATTCTTTTTAACGTTGTTTTTCAATTTCAAAAGTTGATGAAACAATTATGAAAAGAAAATAGAGCGTCGCGTATATATATATAAATTTAATTAGAATTATTTCAAACACAAAGCGAGTGAAACCGCCCATTTATCTACGTAATATATATTTTCTTAATTCTGAAAATAAAAACTTTTTTTAGTGGATTATAAAAGACTGATTGCAAACAATTATATTTTTTAAAAAAAATATTTGTAACAAAAATATTTTCCTAAAAATCAAAATAAAGCTCTCTAAAAATTATTAAAGGGAAAGATCTGGATGTTAAAAGTATATGCTAATATATAAAAAAAGAATGGTGAAGGCTTGGTACAAAGAATATCTCATTTTAAATAAAAGGAGAAAATAGCAAAGAAATTTTTTCCAACCATTAATGATAGACTGACCTGCCCTCATTTTTATACTAGTTGAAAAATAACCCAATTTCTAACTGGTATGGCAACTTTAAAATCTACTTGAATAAATTTAATTTAGTTCCGTCATCTTCAAATGATTATGATATTGGTGGCGAGGAAAATGTAAAACATGTGCTTCTTCTGTGTTCCAAGTTTTTGAAAGAGAACGATTATTAAGTCTCTTTCAAGAGACTTAATATTAATTGGCCCCGAATCTTTACCAACTTGTTTCCACCAGAAGTGCTTTTGAAAAGTTCTGTAAAGTTCTTGTAAATATGTGTAATCTTTCATGACTTTAATTTTTTTTCCCTTTCATTTGTAATACGTGTTTATACATATCTTTGTAAGCCCCGTGTGATACTTCGTGGTGCGCGGGGATTTTATAACTTTATTTTCATAATATATATATATATATATATATATATAATAATATATTATATATATATATATATATATATATATATATATATATATATATATATATATATATATATATATATATATTAATAATTAGTAATTTAATCTTTCAGTTTTTGAATTTTTATGGTCCAGTCCTTCAGGACAACCATTTAATTATTTGAATTAGTTACCCGCCTAACGGGAACTTCTGGAATTACATCCATCCCCATCCCCAAATCATGTGATGTTCCACTGGGCATAGATACTAAGATCATTGGAAATCCGCTTTTTGTACTCTCTCTTCTGTCTGTGTCTTTAATCATGTAGCCGGCTGCATTGCGTAGTGTCGTAGTTTCTTTGTTCTGTGTAGTGTCGTCCATGCTTTATGTTTTTAATATGCCTATGTGTTTCATGATGTGCAATAAACTGGATTAACTTTCAAGACTGCCTCGTCAATCCCATCGGTATGTAACATCACCCAAAATAGAAAATGCATCTAACATACAGCAATCACTTCCAATGGCCACGCCCTATCCTTTCGTTCGTTACAGTACCATCCACTCGCCATGACATTATTGTTATATTTACTTATCACCAGCAATGTGAAAGAAGTATGTCATATATATACATATATATTATATTATATTATATTATATTATATTATATTATATTATATTATATTATATTATATTATATTATATTATATTATATTATATTATATTATATTATATTATATTATATTATATTATATTATATTATATTATATTATATTATATTATATTTTTTCGATTGACATTCGGCCTTTTTTTATTTAGCTGTAAAGGGAGAAATTTAAGTTGTTAGTATGTATGCACAATCCTCGATAGTAATGCAATATGCCCCATGTATTCATTTATATAATTTTTTATGTTCTCTCTTCTTGTATTATTATTCTTTATTACTTATCTTCCACTTTAAATCCGACCTTGGAACCATGTTTTTAAAAAGGAAAAATTTTTTTCATAATTTAAAATTGTTTTAAAAATTTTTAAAAAAATAATTTGAAATAAAAATTTTGGCAAAAACGAAAATCTTTTTCAAAATGTTTTTTTTTTAAAAAGCTTTTTATAATAAAATTTTTTTTCCCCTTTTTCTGAACTCTTACAGAGGCTCCTAGAATTTTTTTAAAAAAAATTTACATTTTTTCAGAGTTAAACCCAAATTTAAATAATTATCGGCGTCTTTTTTTTTTTAAAATTCCCCTCTGTTGTCCAAAAAAGGAGAAATCCCCCAAGTTTTATATTTCAAATATTTTGTTGAGCCTCTGTAGAGATCAGAATATACAGGGAAAAAATTTTTGTATAAACATTTTGGGACCCCCAAAAAAAAAAAAAGTTAATTTTGCCAAAATTTTTTTAAATAATTTTGTTTCCCCTTTTTAAAATTTTCTTTTAAAACACAAAATCGAAAAACCCCCTAACCGCAAAAACACCTTTCAAAAGTGGGGTACCTTATATAAAAAACCAAGGTTTCTTTATATTTAACATCATTTAAAAAAAACCCAGAACGATTTAAACCTTTATACATACTCAGTGACTTCATAAGACTTCTTGAGTCCCTGAACTGCTACGCAAAAATAAGCTCTATGTGCGACCCTTTTCAATAGACAGTATGAAGAATAAGTTGCCAAATACTCGTGCAAACAGCAACCCGTAGCAAATAAACGTGCGTGATTCACAATCTCACAAAACCAGGCACAAATTGACACGTCCGACTGAATTATGGTGTATGATGGTAGGTTTAGGCCTAGACATAGACGACCCCATAATGTAATCTTGTCACTGTTACCAGTTTCTTTTTCAAGAATATATCCAAGAGCAACAGTCGACAGTTAAAATAATTTGGATAATAATCTTATTGAAGTGGAATCGAAAGCAAGAAGTAATACCCTACCGTGGCCGAAGCCTTGGGCCCGAATCCAGTTGACTATATCTTAAAACGTCCCTATACATATTTAAAGATTGTTTAAACAAACATACGATTGTTCGACATTATTCTATTATACTTATTTTTTCGTAAAATTACAGTAAAAAAAATTCTTTCTATGGAAATTATGTACTTGGTATAGGTACGAGAAATTTTAGAAATACGCGCAAATGAAAAGTTACAAAAAAAAATAATATTAACGCTTTAATTTGAAAATACCTAGTATTTTAACACAGCAGACGACTTTTTACTGACTTACTTCAAGTTGTTTAGCACTGAATAAATTTTCGACAGAAGAGAAAATGAGTTAAAGCGAGAACATTATCGTGCTATGATTTTCTATAATTTTAAAGCGGGATTGAATTCAAGAGGAATGCTTTCAACGACTGCAATTAGAATTGGGTGATGAATATCCATGTCATGCTTTTGTATTCAGATAGTTTAAAAAGTTTTGCTGTTGTCGAAATTCTCTTCAGGATAAAGAGCACACAGGAAGGCCACGGTCGGCAGTAATCCCGGATAATGTATCTACCATTCGAAAAATGTTAATGGATGATAACCGCTGTACCTACCAAATGATACAGAAGGTACTTAACATTGGATCCGCAGCCATACACAATATTATTCATGAAGAATTGCATATGAAGAAAAGTTTGCCGTTGGGTTGCCCATAATTTAACAAATGAGCACTAAAAGAGGCTGCAGAATCAGTAAGGAATTTAAATTGGCAAATGATGGTGATCACCGTTCTTTCAAAATTTTGGGGGATGAAAAAATCATTTTTGGTTCCCCGTCAAAGCAAGTTTCTTTGGAGACCCCCTCAAATGTTTAAAAAGGCAAGAGCAGTGAAAAAAATCTGTTGCCGTTTTCTTCAGAAATACGGGGGTCAAAAAACGTTGGGAAAGGGCAGAAGCAGTAACGCAAACTGGTATACAAAATAAAGTCTTCC
>BMAV01027660.1:0-12609 GCA_019973955.1 Trichonephila inaurata madagascariensis
AACAAAAGGGGGTAATTTAAATTTTTAAATTACTTAAAGTATCGTATTTCACAAAACAATCGTGTATACAACATTTCAGTTCAACGAAATGTTTAAAAACCCAAAAAAGTCTTTTTTTTTTACCAAAGTCGAAAATGAAACCAACGTTGTTTGTGTAATTTTTAAAAAATTGTTTCAGTCAATTATTTTTAATTAATTATAATTAAAATCGTTTTTTTACCTAAAACAATGTTTATAGAAAACAGCTAAAAATGAGCGCTTTAAAATGTATTTTATTAACGATTGAAAATTCCATCAAGATAAATAAATATATAGAGAGTGTCAGCTAATAGTAGGGATTAAAAAAAACTGTTAAACAAATATGTATCGAGCCAAATACAGGGAACATTATCTGTCTATTTGCCTTTCTGACTGTCTCAGAGGGAAGAAAAAAAACTCATTGTGGGCTAATGTTTGCCCACACCTCTGACCATAATCACACAAATTTCAAGGAATTTTAATTTTGGTCAACGTTTTTTGCATACATTTCACAGCATGGCTTTTTTTATTTAATTTTTCTTCATCTACAAATATTTTTAAAAGGCAGAATTAAACATGGAAAAAAACAAGTTTTTCCAGATAGCATTGAAAACAAAAAAAAAAACATCTCAACTAACGCAAGACTAATTGTAAGACGGAACGGGAAACCTTCATGACAAAAGAATTAAATAAATTATTAAATTTAAAATATTATTTAAACATTAGCCACTAATCATAAATCACCCCATTCAAAATATTTTACATTTTAACACATCATAGTTTAAAAAATAGTTTGCTGAATTACAGATGAAGTGAAATGAACTGATAGTCGCAGCATTTATACAAAAAATTATCTAAATTTATTCTTGATTATTTATTCAAGCTAGTTAATTTTATTTCTTGTATTTTATATATACGTTACAAGTAACTATAACATTTATAAAAAGGGAAATATACAATCATGGACAAAAAAATTAGCGCATCGGGAAAAAATTGCGGATCAAAGAAACGGGAAAGGATACATGCCGGGGTGATATGCAAATGATTAGAAAGGGTGGGGAAACGCATTACGAAATTCCGGTAGGGGGGTTTTAAGGGCTTTTCCCCGGGGAGTATAAAACTTTGGGGCAAAGTTTTTTGGGGCTGAATGTTTAAAAAAGTCAGAGCTGGGGGTAGACTCCTTCCGTTTTGGAAGACAATATAAAGCGGCTGTAAAGGTTTTGGGGGGGAGAATATCGGATGAGGAAGCGGGTGGTCAGCTAGGCGAGAAAACCTCAATTAGGCCGTTTGATTGTGTTGTGAGGGGGTTTTTGGGAGATTTTTGGGGTTCCGAAAATGTCATTTACACGAAGACCAGATCAGGACCCTCGACAGACCAGTCCCCAAAACCGCCACAGCATTAAAAATCCCGGCCCAACTGCTTCATCGGTTATCCGGGGCACAGGTAGCCCTTTCCAGGGGCCCCGGGTTATCTCCCATACAAAGGGCCAGGCTAAAGGGAAATTTGGGTTTGGGACCCATCACGTGTGCTCCCCTTGGGCCCCTTTTTGGGAATGGCGCCACGCACGAAGAAACTGGACTGCCCGGAATGGAACCAGGTCGTCTTTAGCGAAACCCGGGGTTCAATCTCAGCAGTGATGACAATCGTGTTCGGGGTGCAGCCCCCGGGGTTGAACGTTCAATTCCCTTTTTTTTTCACAGCACACACCGCCCCCACGGGCTGGGGGTGAGGGTGGGGTGTCATTTTTTCCGCCCGGATTTAACCCTTGGTAAAGTGGGAAACCATGAAAAGCCTGGCGGTATGTCCGTAAAAATCCGCAACCACATGTTTTGTTGCCCCAAGCAAGGGCCCCCCGGGGTTTTTTTCAACAAAGACGATTTTTTGGCCTCACACGGCGGGGGTTTTGCCCAAAGACTGTCTTCGCAACCCCCTTTTCCCTTTGGTTTGCCCGATCCCCATATTTTCCCCAAATTGAGAATATCCGGGATCTTTTTGGGACGGTAAAGGTTGGGTATCTCACGAGTTTAAAACGAACGGGAAAAGGGAGAAAATATCAAACAAAATGTGGGCAAGACATCATACAAAACCCTTGTATGTCTCAAGGGCCCGATCGTATCGCAACGGGAATTAAATCCCCCTTTTTTTCCTTTTTCTCTGAAATAAATTACCCTTTTTGTTTGTTTTTCCCATCATTTACTTTAAAAAATTAGTCATTACGTATTAAAAGCTTCATTTTACGCTTTTTTTTTGGTGGGTTTAATTTTTTTGTCCATGAGTGAAATTTAAAAATATTTTAATCTAGGAAAAAAAAATTGTTTAAACCCCTCCCCTTTTTTTACATTAAAAAAAAAAATTATTTGAGCAAAATGCCGTGATGTACACACCATTGATTAAATATGCATAGAAATATTTTTTTTTAATCTAAGTCTGCATTAAACATATTTTAAATTTATCAAACTTTGCCTTGAAATGTATTTAAAAAAACTGGAGATGAGTGAGTGAGTGTTGGGGTTATTGGCGCAAGAGCCAATTTTGACCAAAATGCGCCAAACATTCGTTGAAGCATTAAAAAATTAACTAAATTTCAGCTAAAATCCTTTAAAATTTTTAAAAAAATTTTAACCAAAAATTTTAAAAAAAATACTGGTGGGGGGATTTCCACCCAAGTTCGATAAGGGAATTTTTGAAAAAAAAGTTATTTTCAAGTCTAGTCGGGATTGGGGAAAATTTTTAAAGTAGGTCTTTTTTTGCCCTATTTTTTTAGAATTTCCTCCTAGGGAAAGCCCCCTTTACCGGTTAAGTTGGGAAAAAATTTAAAAAGAGTTTTTAAAAAATTAAACATCTTTAAAATTTTAGTTGGCTTATAACGGGAAAAAAAAAAGGGGGCGGGAAATCTTCCCTTTTTACAAACATAACTTTAAATTTAAAATTTTTATCTAAAAAAAAGTGCTTTAAAAGGTTTTTTGGGTTTGGTTTCCGATTGGTTTTTTAACAAACAAAATGGGGCAAAATTTTAACCCTTTTTTTTATATTTTTAAAAACTTTTTTTTTTATTTCAAAAAAAAGACCATATACATTTTGTTGTCATTTAGCTTTTTGGGAAACCCGGGGTGCTACCGCCGTATCGATGTAGCCCCCCCAAACCTTTTGGGCCCCAAAAATGTAAAAGGATCTTAAAAAAATTGACAGATAAGAAAAGGGGGCCCCCAAAAATTTTGGGTACGGGGGTTTTACTTAGGACTAGCTACGCCAGTGTTTGGGGCTGAACGTCAAACGGGAAAGGGATAGACAGTTTTTTGGGGATTTGTGTCAATGGGCTTGAAAAATTCAAATAAAAATATAAGTAAATCCACACAAATTAAAAATTTTGGCCCCCCTGCAAAAAAAGTGGTTTTGAAAAAACCTGCGTGGGGCGGGGTCTGACCCCACGGGCATGCCCTTAAATGGTTAGTCGATGGGGGGGATGATCCTTATTTGCCCGTCTTTTTTTCCAGATCAGGATGCTTTTTCAAAAAAAAAATTCCTCTTCCTCAACCCTCACGGAATTTTAAACCCTCCCCCTTTTGTATTCTGTTGGGGCCTGGTTTTTTCGTCTATACGGAGCCATCTTTATTTTTATTTTTCTCCATTTTTAATTTTTTTAGTAATTTTTTTTTTTTTTTTACGTGTTTTTTTAATTTTGTTTGGGAAACCGTACAGAATTGGGTGTGGAGGGGGGTGAATATCATTGGGTAAGGGGAAATGGATACGATTGAGGAAAACTCAATTGGGGTGAACATATTATTGGAAAAAATTTCGTCATTTTTACATAGGAATAGGTGGTTCAGGCTGTAAAACTGTAGCTGCTTTTTCAGATGTGGACGGGGGGAGTGGAGTGAGAGTAGGGGTTTTTATCCCAAAGACCCAAATATGGCTAAACTGCGCCAAACATTCGTTAAATTGAAAACAATTATGTTTTTAAAAAATAATTGACAATGTCCTCTCAGTAAATTTAAAATATCAAAGTATGTTTAGAAACTTATTCTAATGATAAATTAAATACATTGTGGTGGGGGTGTTCCCCACCACCATAGTCAACAAGATCTTAAAATAACGGATAGATTTAGATCAAAGAAAGGCATAATGTAAAAAATTAAATTGATATACGACAGAAATGTAAAATTTTGTATTAAAATTTAATTGAGTACGTTACAAGGTTTTTAAAAACAGTTTTTTTAATTCCGACTTTTTTCTGTTACGGGTTGGGTTAACGTGTGAGAATATTCTTCCCTTTCCAAGCATCAGTCTACCACCATTCTTCCGAAAATTTTTTATTTCCCTAAGGGAAATTTTTTTTCTTTGGTGATTCCACCTTCTTCAACATTGTATATAAGCATGTCCTCGTCTGATGATTCCTGTAAAGGTGTGCTTTTATTAGGTTTGTGAGGCGTCAATTTTATGTCTATTTCGAGGTAATCTTTTTCGGACGTCTTTTCTTGCGACTTTTGAAGTTTGTTTTGCATCCTGGGATTGAAGGTATGGTATTGGATACAGAAGTTTCAGTTTCAACAACAAGATATGTTTCAGCTGGTAAGGGAATAAACATTGATACATTGGTTGAAGACAATGCTTTATTACATAAAGGAAACGCAGTAGATCTAGATAAATTATTAGATGTGGTGGGAGCAGTATCTAGTAAAGGAATAGATGGTTTAGATTCTGATGACGAAATGACAAAAAAAGTGGATGGTAAGAGTTGTGCCTGAGTTGATGTAAACGGTTTAGTAACTGCAGGAATGGGAAGATATAGTTGGTTTGGAACAGATCTTAATGGTTAGTAATTTTAAAAGGTGGGCATACTATTTTCTAAAAATTTTCATCTGTTTGTGTTGTACTTTGGGAGTATTTGAGGGTTTGGCAACTTGATCGTAAGTTTGGGATAACTGGGGCTTTAGTTTTCGAGCTTCTGCGTATGATATATTTCTATTGGTTTTAATGGCTTGGATTTATTTTTCAATTTTCCATTTAGAGCACAGTTTTGAGTCGGAAGAATGAGATTTGTGAGCAATTTACGCATTTCTGCCCCAGATTGCATTCTGTGGAAAAAATGTCCAAAAGCACATCTAGAACAAGTCAGTTGTCCGCGGCAAGAAGTTTGTGAATGCACGAACCTCTGAAACATAAAGCAGCGTAGAGGATTCGGAATATATGGGCGTATTTTGCAGTTTAAGTATCCGGCTTTGATTGTTGTGGGCAGTTTAGGACTATTGAAGGTTAGGATAATATGTTTAGTAGGAACTAGTACAGAGTCTTTTTTAATTGTAATTCTTCGGACATGTGAAACACCTTAGTCAGAGAGTCCTTCCAAATTTTCCGCTTCCGACGCACACAAAAGATCTGGTTCAGATATGACACCTCTACAGGAATTCAGTGATCTGTGAGGAGTTACAATTAATAAACAGTCTAAAAATGTTTTGGCGGATAAGAATGATTTCGTTTGTAGAGCGGAAACAGTTTCTATTAGTAAGTCTCCAGATCGTAACTTCTGAATTGATTTCGGATCTCCACCTATTCCTTTCAGAGCTTTTTGAATAACAAATGGAGACTTCCTGGACATTTCTTGATTTGGTAGAGACAATATTAAAAACCGTGAGTTAGTGGCAATGGTATCTATGTTTAGGTTGGGTAAAACAAGGCCTTTATCCGGGCACATCAGTATTGGATCCATAAATACGCGTAAAGAACTTCGTCCTGGCGTGCTTCCACCCACCACGGAGTTCAAGGGAGGCAGTGTGCCGGTCATCCGGCAAAAAACGGGCACGGCGCTTACCTGGAGTACACCCAGAATATAATGCTACAGTCCAGGGCGAGGATCCAACCTGTAAACCTGCCACCCCTTTATACATGTCTCTTCGGGGAACAAGAGATACCACCAGCCGATTGACAGGAGGGCTCATCCTGCCACCCGTCTACAGTGAAGCGTGGCCAAAGGAACGCAGGGGTACCCCTAGGCCACCAATCTCCATACTGAGAAGCGTGGGCAAAGGGAACGCAAAGGATCCCCAGAATACCATTTTCCCCCTTTACGGGACGCCACACGGCAAACATGAGGGTTGAACAACCAAGGGTTTTAGTCGAAAACAAATAAAGCAACATAATCAAAAAGTATTTAAAGAAATATACAAAAAAGAAACTAAATTAACGCAAAAGAAATTGTTAACCAAAAATGTTAATAATAAATAGTACAAAGATTTAGCCATGTACATCTTAAATAAGATTGGTCTGTGGTCTCGACGTGAAAGAAGAAAAGGGAAGTTTGAATGGCAAGAAGGGGGGCCCGAAAATAGAAAAATCACTAGGATACCCGGTTCGAAGCCCGTGTTTACCAAGACAGTAAACCCCGGGAGAAAAGATCACTAAGGTACTCGGATTGTGACACCCGTACTCACCTGAAGAAGGTGAGCATCCTGAGGGGCTTGAAAGCAATGGAGATGTTAGCTAAATTTTATCCACTTATTGCAGAACATTTTAATAATTTCAGTAAATGCGAAAATAACAAAAAACGTGTTCTACACTACTTAGGGCAGCATTCTCAAAATGAAATAGTTAATATTTTAGAGCCAAATCTATTCGTAATGAAATAACACGCATTGTTAAAAAAGCAAAATATACACTATAATTCTCGACTCTACATCAGATATTAGTCACTCAGAACACGAATAACGTTTATAATTAGATGTATGAACACTACTGATGGTAAGGTAGATATTTCAGAATTGTTTCTAGGATTTGTTCCAGTAACTAATACCACTGGAGAGGGTCTGTGTAATTTTCTATTAGAGAAGTTATTACCTAGTTTGCAGCTCGATAAAGATATTCGGGGCCAGAGCTACGACAATGGATCGAACATGAAGGGGAAAAGTATAGGGCTTTAGAAACGGTTTCTCGGTATTAATCCTAGAGCATATACGTGCTGCGTGCATCTCATTCATTAAATCTCGTCGTTAATGACGCTGCCAGTTCTAGTGATGAAATTTCTGGGTTTTTAATATGGTGAAAGAGGTATATAATTACTTTTCTGCGTCACCATATCGATGGGATTTACTAAAAAAACACGTAAAAAGTCTAACTTTAAAACCGTTGTAAAAGGTAAAAGTCGTATAAAAGAATTAGCCCTCTAAAACAAGACAAAAATTTTAATTACCGCATTAAATTCTTTAATTCAAGATCCACCAGAACAAAAAAACAGGGGGGTGCTGAATCAAAAATTTAAAAAGCCAAAACATTTAAATTTTTTTTTCAGTTTAATTTGGCTTGATTTATTATCAAAATTGATGTTTTAAGTAAAATGCTTAAAAATCCAAATTAAACACCCGGGAATGCATTGGAGGCTTAAATATTTTAAAAATTTTTAATTTTCCCCAAAAGATCTGACGAAAATTTTTTAAAATTTTCGTTGATTCAGCAGCACCTTGCTACAAATTTAGGTATTCACCCCGAATTTTCCATCTTGAACAAAGGAATGGTGAGTGTTTTGGGTGTTTTTGGCACAAACCGTTTCGCTATACTGCGCCAAACATTTTTTTTAAACGACATAAAATTTTTAAAAACTTTAAAAATTTTTAAAATGACATGCACAAGGTATATCTAAAAAAATATTCATGTGAAGTTTTTTTTTAAAAATTTTTTAAAAAATTTTATATTATAAAAAGCTTAAAAGTGTGTGTTAATTTATAAAAGGAAAGTAAAAGTTAATAAATTTTTGGGGGTTTTTTACCAAGTCCCCGGGATAAGTTGTAGTTCAAAAAAGTACTTTAAAAGAAAACTATTACATCTTGCTTTTTTAACACGGTTTGGGATTTTTTGGTAAAAACCCTTCCCTTTCCCAACCCCAGCTTTAATACTCTTCGGGCAGTAGTATCGATCCTTTTTTTTAATACTGCCATTCTTCGGGATTCTTTTTTTTCCCCTGTCGATAAGATCATTTTTCTTCGTTTTATATTCCACATGTGACGATTTTTGGGGGGTCTTTTGGAGCCATCTTAATTTCTATTTTTTCCTCATTCATTTTTTTTAAAAAATTTTTTCTTTTTTTTTCCGACGAGTTTTTTCATTTTTTTTTAAAATCAGGTATTGAGAAATTCAGAGGGTTGAATACCCGGGAAACCGGATGAGGGAAAAGGACATATTTTTAAAGACCCAACGGGGTGAAATATTGTTGGTGGTTGAAATTTTTTGCACGATACAGGAATAGGGGCTGAGGGGAGAGAGATCTGCATTGTAACTGTGCTTTGAAGAGCTGGATGGCAAAAAACCTTGGGTTGAAGATGATGATGGGTAACAGCGGGAAGGTTTTGATAATTTTTTCCGGGGCATTTTAGAAAATTTTAAAGGGTGGACATTTTTTTTTTGTGATGCATCTGTTGAGTAGTAGCGGATAGTTTTGAAGATTTAGTAGCCTGGGCGTATGATTGTGATGTCTGAGGAGGTAAATTTTTGGCTTTAAATAAGATATATTTTTTTTTGCTTTGTTTTCTTGGTTTTCGGTTTTCCACCCCGGGCATTTTTTGAATCTGCGAAATGGGGTTCAGAGAATTAATACATTTGGGCTTGTGCAATCTGGGGAAGCATCCCCAAAAGGACGCAATCTAGAGAAAAGTGGTTTCCGCGGCAGGAAGTTTGGAATAGGGAACCCTCTGGCATTTAAAAACCCCAGGGGGATTCGGTATGTAGGGGCGTATTTTACACAGTTGAGGTATCCGGCTTTTTGTAGATGGAAGTTTTGGGTTTTTAAAAGGTAAATTAAATGTTTTGTGGGAAGAAATGTTGAATTTTTTTTATGGAATTTTCTGACTTGGATACCCCCCCGATCAGAGAACCTTTTGAGTATTTTTGCTCAGGGAACAAGTCAGGTTCAGAAATGAACCCTGCAGGTGTTTTAGATTTAGGGGGGAATAGTCCGCGAGTTAAGAAATTTTTTTGGAAAGAAATGATTTGGGTCGATATGGCTTCAATAAGAAATCCCCGGGCCTTAATCTTTTTTATAGTTTCCCGGTTCACCACCTATTCCTTTAAAGTTTATGTATTGCAAAGGCGATTTATTTAACATATCGTTATTTTGCAGAAATCAGTAAAATTTGGTTTTTTTCGACAGTTGATCAACGTTGAGATGGGTAATAGAGGCCTTTCCCCGGGGACAGCATATCTGGATCCAAAAACGCGTATATTACTTCATCCGGGGGGCCCCCCCTACCACGGGGTCCAACAGGGGAGGCAGTGTGCCGGTCATCTGGCCAAAACCCGGCACGGCGCTTTCCCAGATAAAGAATATTTGATAAAATTGGGGGAGGATGCAACGGGTAAAACCCCCCCCATTTTGCAGCACTAACCCCCACAGCAGTTTCTTCGGGGACTTCGAAAGGTACTACCGCCGATTGACAGAACGGGGCTCACTGCCATTCCCCCAGCGAAGCGTGGCCAAAAATTCCCAGAACCCCCCTTTTTCCTTCGGACCGACACGGCAAAACGGGGGGAAAACCAATTGTTAGTCAAAAACAAATAAAGTAACATAATCAAAGATTTAAAAAATATGAAAAAGAAACTAAACTAATGCAAAAAAAATGTAAACCATAATATGTTAGTAATAAAAAGTAGGTTTTTTCAATAGAAAAAGCAAATTTTGAACAAAGTTCATTTTGTAACAAGGGTCTGTGGTCTAGACGGGAAAAGAAGAAATGGGATGATAAGAAGAGGGTAGAAAATAGAGAAGGATCACTAGGGTACCCTGGGTTCGTGAAGCCCATGTTTACCAAAGACAGTAAACCCCTTGGGAAATAGGAAAAGACTACTAGGGTACCTCGGGATTGTGACACCTGTACTCACCTAAAGAAGGTTAGCCCCCTGAGGGGCTGAAGCTAAGGAAAAAGGTCCGTTTATTTGATTACGAGAGTTGTGAGTGAGTGAGTGTTAGGGTTTTTGGCGAAAATGCCAAATCTGGCTAAGCTGCACCAAACATTTGTTAAAATATGAAAGTAATTTTTAAAATATTTAAAGAACACTGAAAATGCACTGTCAATAAAAGTTAGAATATCAAAACATGTATAAAAACCTAATCTAATGATAAAAAACAACAAATTGTGGTAGGGTGGTACCCCCATCATGACAAACAACATCTTAAAATAACGGATAGGTTTAAAACGAAGAAAGGTATTAAACAAAATTTAAATTAAGACATGACAGAAATATAAAAATTGTTATTAAAATTCAATCCAGTTCGTTGTAAAATGTGTTATCAGTAGAGGGTAAAAAATTATTTCTCACTGTTTTTATGACGGGTTGGAGTTATAGTATGAAATATGGTTCACGTCTCCAAGCCTCGTCTTGCCAATATTTTTCCGACAAGTAATATCCATCTTTTTTCTTTTTCGGCGTTTCCACCTCTTCTTCAACATCATATACAAGCAGTCCTTGTCCGATGTATCCTAAAAAGGTGTACTTTTGGGGTTTTATGTGGTGTCAATTGTATTTTTTTTTTGGGGAAATTTCTTTTGGGACTTTTTTTTCCCTGTTTTTTTTAAGTTTTTTTTGCGCCGGGGCGCAAAAGTATCGTTTTGGGATTTAGTGGTACCATTTTCAACAAGGGACATGTTTCAGCTGGAAAAGGGGTGTAAAAAAAAAGGGTGAACAGTGTTGGGGTTTTATGGCGCAACAGCCAATCCTGGCTGTGCGCCAAACTTTCTTTAAAAACTTTAAAAAGTGTACAAAGAGAAAAAATTTTTACAAAAATTTCGAGCAATAAATTAAAAAGTTTCAAAATAAATTTTTAAAAAATAAGTTCAAAAATTTAAAAAAGTAAAATATTGGGTGAGAATTTCCCCCCACCAAGTCCAACAAAATGATTTAAAAATGTTATTTCTGTATCTGGTCGGGGGTTAATGATCACATTTGATCTTCTTTTAATTTTTTTCCTTTTCATAAAATCATTTTATCTTCTAAGAAAACTTATTCAAAGGGAATAATGCAGATTAGGTTTTACAATTACCTTTCTTTGAAAGGGGATATTATTATTCCCCGCATTTTAATTGTCAAGCTCATCCTCCACGTCATAATATTATTCCTCATCCGTTTTTGTACTCGGTAGGGCTTTTTTAGGTTTTAAAAGAGCCTTTTTAACTTTTTTTGGGTTTTTACAGTGCGATGTGTTCCTAGGGGGACGTTTTTTCCACGGGGTTTAAAATTTTTTCATCCTGGGAGAAGGGTAAAAACTTGGATGCAGTGGTGGTGTTTCAAGAACAGGACATGCTGTGGAGAGGAAGATGCATTAGAAAAAAATAAATTATTAAAAAGGGGGAGCAGATCTATTAAAAAATAGGGGTTGAGATTCTAGGGTAACCTGACAGAAGATGCGGATGGTAGGTTGTCCTGAGTTGATGTAGATGGTAATGTAGGAATTTTTTGAAAGGGATTGGTTTTTTTCGGAAAAAAATTTAAAAATTTTAGTAGTTTTAAAGGTGGACATACTATTTTTTTTTAATATTGTCATCGGTTTGGGGTTTTTGTTTACAGTTGAGGTTTGGGACTTGTGGGATGTTTGGGACAATTTTGGAGCTATTAATTTTCGTGCTTTATATATGAAGTATTTTATTTGTTTTAAAAAAATTTTATTTCATTTCTGTTTTCCATTTTGAGCATAATTTTGAGTCTGTGAAAGGGGTTGGGGGGCATTTTCGGCTCTAGGTTTAACCTGGGCAATCCCCAAAGGGTGCACATCAGAAACACGTCAATTTACCCCGGCAGGAAGTTTAATGTCCAAACCCGGGCCTAAAAAGGCGCAAAGGGGTTTGGTTTTTATGGACGTTTTCAATTTTTGGGAACCAGCTTTTTTTGGATGGTAATTTGGGGGTATTGAAAGTTAAAAATAAATTTTAAGGAAAAACTGACAGTCTTTTTTATTTTTTAATTTTTTATTGGGTGACACCCTTCGGGAGGGTTGGGGTTATTGGCGCAAGAGCCCAAATTTTTAAATGCCCAAACATTCGTTACCATTAAAAGTGTAAAACCATTAAAAAATTTGATAAAATTTCTGTTTTTAAAAAGTAAAATCTTAAATATGTATAAAAAAAATTTAAAAAAATTTTAAAAATCAAAATTGTGGGGGAATTCCCCCAAGTTAGATGATTTCGAAAAAAACTATTTTTTCCTGTCTTGAAAACCCATAATAGTTATCCCAATTTTTTTTGTAAGGGGTTGATTCAATTTCATTTCCACGTCATAGACAATCATTTTTTCCCCATCCGTTGACACTCCCCGATGCTGGGTCTTTTGGAATCATTTTAGTCTATTATATTTTTTTGTACTCTTTTTTTTTCATATATCGAACTTTTTTTTGTTTTTAAATTTTTGCAAAGTTCAAAAGGAGTTGAATATTTGAGTTATAGGGGCAGATTGGGAAGATGACTCATTGACGGAAGGAATTTTATTAGATGTGGGGAAAAGGTGGGAACTTAAAAGGGGGTTTTCATTTTTGTTTTTGGGTTTCATGTCCGAGTTTGTAGATGAACATTGGTCGTGGGCTCGCGTGAAAGGAAGAAAAGGGAAATTTGAATGGCAAG